>JAKOOJ010000028.1:2893993-2946493 GCA_022577455.1 Arizona elegans
CAGCTGTTCGTCTTCCGTCTCAGATTCAGACTCCGATGGGGGTGAGGCATGACAAAACATGGCTGCAGTCAGATGTACGATAGGTGCTTTTTCACTTCAATCTGAAGTTCTTCATGCTTGAAAGGCATTGTAGTCCCTGCCTCTCCTCAGGACTCTTACACAACTTTTGAGATGGAGACTTGAAAGATTGGAGCAACTAAAAAGCCGTCCTTGGATTTCATTTTAACTTCGCCACAAAGAACCTGTTTGTGTGGGAAATATTCAAACCTCTGGAGCCAGGTACATCACTGCTGGAGGTCGTTGGCTTTTTAAATTATCTTTCCCCCGCATCCTGCCAATCATTTTGGCTCAGCTGGACTGTTGCACTTGACATATGGTCACTTTGGCTGGAAACATTAAGAAGTTGAAAAGCTTCAATCACATGGTAATTTTGGAAGCCGTTCAGAAGCTAAAGTGCCCTTTACATAAGGCAAAATCACTTTGTTTGTCCAAGTCTAAATTTGCCACCTCTATCCAAATTTCAATAAACATTTGGCAGAATTTCCCCAACATGAAAAAGAAGGCTGGTTAATGGAAAGCTTGCTTTTACTCCCTAAGGGAATCATTTGAACTGGTAGAAAATGAATAGTTTGCAAGGAAAGGAGCATATAACCCTTATTATATTGGAAGGCCAAAGAATTAATGGAGGAAATATATAGAGCTTCAGCAGCTGCCTGTAAGTCTGAAAGTTTTCTTCTTTGACACAGTAGGACTGCTTCAATTTCAGGGAAGAGAGAGAGGAAGGAAGGAAGGAAGGAAGGAAGGAAGGAAGGAAGGAAGGGAGGGAGGAAGGAAAAAGAAAGAAAGGAAGAAAGAAAGGATTGAAGGAAAGAAGGGAGAGAGAAAAGGAAGGAAGGAAAAAAGAGAAAGAAAGAAAAAGAAAGGAAAGGAAAGAAGGAAAGAAAGGATTGAAGGAAGGAAGGAAAGAGAGAGAACGGAAGGAAGGAAGAGAGAGAGAAAGGAAGGAAGGAAGAGAGAAAGAAAGAGAGAGAGAGAGAAAAAGAAAGGAAAGGAAAGAAGGAAGGAAAGAAAGGATTGAAGGAAGGAAGGAGATAGAGAAAGGAAGAAAGGAAGGGAGAGAGAGGAAGGAAGGAGGAAAGGAAAAGAGAGAGAAAGAAAGAAAGCGAGAAAGAAAAAGGAAGGAAAGGAAGGAAGGATAGGAAGGATTGAAGGAAGGAAGGAGAGAGAGAAAGGAAGGAAGGAAGGAAGGAAGGAAGGAAGGAAGGAAGGAAGAGAGAGAAAGGAAGGAAGGAAGGAAAGAAAAAAAGAAAGAAAGAGAAAGAGAAAGGAAGAAAAGAAAGGAAAGGAAGGAAGGAAAGAGAAAGGAAGGAAGAGAAAGAGAGAGAGAGAAAGAATGAATGAATGAAAGAAAGAAAGAAAGAAAGAAAGAAAGAAAGAAAGAAAGAAAGAAAGATTACAAACTAGCCAAGGTACCACACTGTAGAGAAAAACAGATAAGGAAACAAAATGAGACGTAATAAAACAAATTAGGAAAAGAGGCATACCAAGTAAAACAGTTCAAAAGTGGGGAGAGAACCTGCAGAGAATTAATTTGTAACAAGAGAAAGATCCCTGAAACCAGAATACTAAAAGTTAAAAGAAAAAGACAGCTACATTTTTATATCTTTATACAGATTAACCTCTCTCTCTCTCCCTCCCTCCCTCCCTCCCTCCCTCTCCCCCCCTCCCCCGTCTCGCTCTCACTCTTTCTTTCTTCATTCATATTCCAGAAAAAGTTAAATGTGAATTATCTAGAGCAAGAAATGAGGCCCAAACATTGAATATTGTGCATTGTCTGAGAAAAAGGATCACAAATTGCAAATGCGTGTGATGGTCTCATTTAAATTCCTCTTGGTCAACGGCTAACCTGATGGACCAGGATCCTGAAGTTCCAGCAGACAATTAAATGCTTGCAGAGACTCCGGACGACATGAATCTTTGGCAGTGAGACCCAATTTGGATAATGAGGTTATCCAGATTCTGTCGAGGTGGCTGGTCTGAGAACATTCTGGAATCTCTGCAAGGACAATCAGCCTGTCTCCTTGGTAGAGCAGAGGAGAGCAACTAGCTGAATCAATCCACACTAACACCTGTAGCAACGTAAGAGCAGTCTCCAGGCCCTTGAATGGAAAAAATGCATCAGCTGGTTGATTCAGAACATTTTATTTTATTTTATTTTTATTTTTATTTGATTTATATGCTGCCCTTCTCCAGAGACTCAGGGTGGCTTACAGTACATTAAGCAATAGCCTTCATACGTTTGTATATTTTATACAAAGTCAGCTTATTGCCCCCATAAACTGGGTCCTCAATTTACCTACCTTAGAAAGGATGGAAGGCTGAGTCAACCTTGAGCCTGGCGAGATTCGAACTTACTTTAATTGCAGACAGCTGGTGTTAAATTACAGTGCCTTTGTCTGCAGAGCTATCCAGGCTCAGCCAACAGGATGAGCTATCCGGGCTTAGGCAACAGGATGCAGTGCAGTGGTTAGAAACATACGGTCCTGCACTTTGGCAGGAAAGAACAAATGCAAAAGTATAGAATAAGAACAGTGGTGAAATCCAATTTTTTTTACTACCGATTGTGTGGGCGTGGCTTGGGGAGGAGTGGTGTGGCTTGGTGGGAGTGGCTTGGTGGGCGTGACAGGGGAAGGATACTGCAAAATCTCCATTCCCTCCCCACTCCTGTGGGAAGGATATTGCAAAATCCCCATTCCCACCCCACTCTGAGGCCAGCCAGAGGTGGTATTTGCCGGTTCTCCGAACTGCTCAAAATTTCCGCTACCAGTTCTCCAGAACATGTCAGAACCTGCTGGATTTCACCCCTGAATAAGAGGCACCTGGCTCAACAGTAGTAACAGAAAAAGGGCTATCTAAGTGTCCTGGTATGTCACCCTCCGCTTTTACTGCTTCAGCTGCCATAAGTAACGTGTGGGAAACAGTTAGGGGGGCGAAGTGGGGGAAGGGCACAGGAGGAGTCTTTCCAAGAAACGAAACCATTTCTCCAAAGGAGCCGTCAGACCAACCGTCATTACATTCCTGATGGATGACATGGCCAGACGTGATTCCACCTGACCTTTGGGAGACCTGTGGATTGGATGATGGACGATGGACAAGGGGGGGGGGTGTGTGGAGATGCTTTCTAGATGCAATTTCACGCGTTTTGCTTAGTTCCAGCTTTACCTGGGTTGCGATCGCTTCATATTCAGTAAAAGTACTAATCTCTAAAAAATATGGAGTTTGGGTCATTCTTTCCTGGATTTTGAAGGAAGCACTGCTTAAGTATCAGCTAGTTGTGTGCTACAGCTGCAAAAAAACACACAGTCTGAGGCTACATCAACAGCATCAATATCATCAGTGGTGGGATTCACATATTCTTATCACCAGTTTTCCGCAAGCACGTGCTCGCTTCACGGGCACGTAGGCCTTCCACGCATGTGCTTTGCTCATGCTCAGCCTCGAAAACATATCTAAATAGGGCATCTTTATGCCAGGGCGGCTGAGCAGGCCCACTTGCAATCTCCTCTACCGGTTCACCAAACCGGCTGAATACCACCACTGAACATCACCAAGAGTGATTGCACTGTCAGCAGTTCAGCGGTTCGAATCCCTAGTGCCGCGTAACGGGGTGAGCTCCTGTTACTGGTCCCGGCTTCTGCCAGCCTAGCAGTTCAAAAGCACATAGAAAAATGCAAATAGAAAAATAGGGACCACCTTTGATGGGAAGGGAACAGCGTTCTGTGTGCCTTTGGTGTTGAGTCATGCCGGCCACATGACCACGGAGACGTCTTTGGACAGCGTTGGTTCTTCGGCTTTGAAATGGAGAGGAGCACCTCAGGGGTGGGTTCTAAATTTTTTTACTACCGGTTCTGTGGGCGTGGCTTATTTTGTGGGTGTGGCTTGGAGGTCATGGGACTAGGTGGGCGTGGCTAGCTGGTCATTTATGGAAGGTCCTCTCACTTATGACCAGTCCTCGCACTTACGACCCAACTCATTTGTTTGCTTTTAACACTGATCAGCTGTAGGACGGCCCTTTGAAGCCCCGCGGCAAGAGTTTAAACAGTTTTTTTCCCTCTAGTCATCAGCTGGGACTCAGGAGGCAGCAATAGATTGGGGGTGGGACCAAATAAAAGGTAAGAATAACATGGGTGGGAGGGCAGGGGGGGGAGAACCGGTTCGGTGATGTCATATCGTCACCACTACCGGCTCGGCCGAACCGGACTGAACTGGGAGGAACCCACCACTGGAGCACCTAGAGTCGGGAACGACATATGTGCGAAGGGAATCTTTACCTTTACCTTTACTATGCTGCCTTAGTGAAGCTACATTTGGGGGAACTGGAGAAGAAATCATATGATAAATGGCTAAGGGAGCTAGGTATGTTTAGCCAAATGAAGAAGACCTGATAGCATTTTCCAATACTTGAAGGGCTGTCCTCAGGCAAGGGGCCCTCGACTTACTCTCTGTATCACCTGATGGCATGACACAAAGCAACAAATGGAAGCTCTTCAGAGGAGTGGAGTCAACCTGGAAATAAGGAGCAATAAATAAGGACGATGAGGAGGATGAACTAATGGTCCTGTGAAAAGCTCCCTCTCCCGTTAGAAGAATGAAATATTTTGGGAAATATTGAAAAGGCAGAATAGTATATTTTCCCACAGAGAGAAATGGAGAAGCATCCTCTTAAAGACAGAAAGCAGACTCAGTCTTTCTTAATAGCCCCCCACCCCACCTCCAGCATAGGGGTGGGTTCTATTTACCTTTACTACTGGTTCGCAACAGGATCACTTGCACGCCTTGACATTTGGACCAGTTGTTGCACTATTTGGTTCTCAAACCAATGAACAACTTTATGTGTATTGTGGCTCCATTCCCTGAGCCTGTCTCATCGACAGGAGAGGACTCCGAGAGTGAAGGAGAGGAGTTGGCAAGGCCTCCCTCTCCAGGACCTTCCTCTCTGGCAATGCCTTCAGTGTCCGCCGGAGGGCAAGAGATAGGGCCGGGGCCAAGCACGTCCACGCAGCCACAGATGGACAGTGATGAGGGTAATGAGTCTTGGCTGGATCCACGCCAGCATCGCAGAGATAAGCGCGCGCAACAGAAGAAAGGGTGTGCCCGAGATTAGGCTGAGTCACTGGACCACACCCCACAGGGTATAAAAGGGTGTAAAAGGTGGCCATTCAGACTCTGTGACGGACAAAACTAACTACTATCGAGTCACATTGCATCTTTGGAAACAACATTATCAGCCTTGGATTTATTTTACGAAAGGGACAATTCTTGACTGTGTGTATTTAGTTTATTGAGTAAAAGTTCTTGACAAGCAGCTACTGGGTTGCTGCCAAGCGTCTTATCGGAAGAATTGGTTGTCTGCCAGTTTATTTAACCCCCGGCTGTCTGTCTGTGTGTGCGTGTGAGACGGGGACAGAACAATGTGACTCTGAATCTACCCCATCTCTTGTTTTCATTTCTTCCCAGTTCAACGTAAAGGTAAGTTATGGTTTTTGTGAACTTTTCATGCCTAAACATGTTATCTGGCTAATTAGTCCCCCAGTGCTTAGCATCTATCAGAAAGCTAGTAAGTACAGCGATAAAGATTTTCAGAATTGTCATTATGCGGTTTGTGGTCCTGTAGAGAATAGCATGAAATAGTATTAGAGCAAATTCACCTAAGTCAGCAGTCCCTAAATTCCAAGCAGGGGTGAAATGCTCCCAGTTTGGACCACAGCTGGTTCACCTGATCTGGTAGTGATGGTGGCGGGTGGTTCGGAGAACCGGTAGCAAAAATCCCTGCCCCTCCCACCAGCACCTCCTTACATCTCAGTCCCCAGGTGTGCCTTGTGAAGGGGGAGTGGGGCATTCTCCTCCTTCCTCATAGCCGGCTCAGTCTGCGTTGTTCTCGCCTTCTCTCTTCTCTCCGTGCTCTAGGATCAGGAGGGGGTGGTCCTTGCTCTTCGCTTGAGCTCTGTCTCTCCTGCTCCTCCCTGTCTGCAGGCCTTACTAATTCAGAAAAGCCTTGTCTGGACTGAGTCTACCCTTCACAAGTTTCCTCTAATGCCAACGGAGCTGCCCTCTTGATCACGGTCGGCTCTTGTTCCAGTTCATCTTCCCCAGGAGATTCAGACTCCAATGGGGCCATGACATTACAGAGAAATTTGAAAAAAACATATCCTTCCAATAATTGCTTGGTATCCTGGCCTGTTGTGGCCCCGCCCTCTGAGCCTATCTTATCGGAGGAAGAAAGCTCCGAACATGAGGGAGAGGAGTCAGCCAGGCCTCCCTCTCCAGGCGCCTCCCCTCTGGCACTGTCTCAGGTGCCGGCCGAGGGAGAGGAGATTAGCCAGGAGCCAGGTGTCTCGGATGAGAGCGAAGGAGAGCCGTCATTCCTGGACACACGCCAACAAAGGCGTGATAAACGGTTGCAGCAGTTAAGGAGGCGTGCTAGGGATTAGAACTGAGTCACTGGACCACACCCCAGAGACTATATAAGAGAGGGTGGTGGCTGGTAAAACTTCGTGACGAACAAAAACGAACTTTGGCTAGTCACTTGAACAACGTCTGAAGCTGCCGAAAGGAATATTGTTTTGCTGGACTATTTGAAATGCGTATGTAATTTTGTGTTATCTGTTGCAGTAAAAGCTCTTGGCAGACGGTGATTATATTGCTGCCAAGTTTGAGATAACGACCTGTGTGCGTGCCAAGTACTTTCTTAACCCTCGGCTGGCTGTGTTTGTGTGTGTGTGTGGACGGGGACAGATCATGGCCATTCCAACACCGCTTATCTCCAGTGACTGCTTAAGGACGAACAGTCGATAACTACAGCGCAGGTGGCCAGATTCAGTTCAGCAGCCCTGGGGATTTTTTGGAAGCACGAATCTAATCCACCATAGCTATTTTATGCAACAAATGTGCTTATTCCTTTTCCCTTTTAAGTATTAAACTAACTACGGAGCCACACAGTTTATGGATTGTAGCTTTAGCATAGTTAGACCACGTGTAATTGACAGGCTGGATCTTATCGTAGATTTTACCGATGATTTATTATTGTATTCCAGAATGTTTAATTGTATATTTATTGAGTGTTTTTATTTGTTCTGGCCTCTGGTCTATGACTGTAATAAACTGAAACTGTGTTAACTGTGATTTAGGATAAAGTGCCTTCCAATGTTTTTGTGATTACCTCTAGGGGGAAAAAAATGTGATAAGATCAGTGTCTATGTGAGTTGACAGGTTCATATTATTTCTAGCCAACACTGATAATACCAGGCTGACATATCCTGAACCAAAGGTTTGTTCTTTTCAGAGATGGAAGCCTTCAAGGAAGGTGTTATTTGAAGAGAAGGGTAGTCAGAGTGGGTTAAGGGAGCCCATTCATTAAAATTACGACTTTTAAACCAGTAGCGTTTTTGCTTGAAAAGACACCAGGTTCCTTTAAGGAATGCAATAAAATTGTTGTGCTGATGTAGGATCCAGAACAGTTCTTCCATAGCATCTTGAAAATGGGCAAGGCTCTAATACAGTGATGGCTAAACTTTTTGCCATCGCGTGCCAGGAGCGGGGGGAGGGGTCCCCCTGCTCTGCCCTGCTCCCTCCCCTGCTCCCCCCCCACTCCTGGCACGTGATGGCCCAGTTTTTCTCTCTCCCCAGGCTCCAGAGCCTTTCTAGGAGCCTGGGGAAGGTAAAAACAGCCTTCCCCACCCCCACAGAAGCCCTCTAGAGGCCCTCCAGAGGCCGGAAATGGCCCATTTGCCAACTTCCTCCCCAGGAGCTGAGCTCATGGGCCCACCGATATGGCTATCGCGTATCATAGGTTCGCCATCATGGCACTAATATATATGCCTGTTGTGACTCCGGCTCCTGAGCCTGTCGTCACGGAGGAAGATGACTCTGAAAGTGATGGGGAGGAACTGACAAGGCCTCCCTCTCCAGGACCCTCCTTTCTGGCAATGCCTCAGGTTCCAGCTGAAGGCCAGGAGGAAGGCATGTCAGAGCACGCACTAATAGGGAGTGATGAAAATCAATCTTGGATTGATCCCAGGCAGCGTCGGAGGGACAGGCGTGCACAGTAAAGGAAGAGATGGGGAAGGGCCAGAAATTGCTGAGTCACTGAGCCATGCCCCACAGGGGATAAAAGTGGGTGGGGTTGCTCTGCAGGCTCTGTGACGGACAAAAACTGCATATCGTGAGCTTCGGATGGGATATTTTTCGGAATTTTGTGAATGACTTCTGACTACTCTTTGAACTCTTGGTTGCCCCAGCAATGGACTACAGATACGCTGACTCCTGTTTCTAGAGGTGATAAGAAACTTGGCAGGCATTCGGAAAGTAGCTGCCAGAATTTTTATCTGCCAAAGGGATTCAGGTCAGCTTGTAAAAATAAATTACTGGTAGACGTCTTTTGCTTGTGTGTCTGCCTATGTGAGGTGGGGGGACAGAACAATGCCCATTTTTCCCTTTGCATATTCACATATGGAAAAGAAGCCAGATACTTATAAAAGGGAAGGAAATGGTGATCATGACTTCATGGCTACTTTTCTTTGGTGAAAGAAATAGAAATAGAGAATAGAATTCTTTATTGGCCAAGTGTGATTGGACACACAAGGAATTTGTCTTCAGTGCATACGCTCTCAGTGTACATAAAAAGAAAAGATACATTTGTCAAGAATCATAGGGTACAACACTTGATGATAGTCATAGGGTACAAATAAGCAATCAAATCTTATTAGGAAACAGTCAATATAAATCGTAAGGATACAAGCAACAAATTACAGTCATACAGTCATAAGTGGGAGGAGATGAATGACAGGAACGATGAGAAGATTAATAGTAATAGTAATGCAGAGTTAGTAAATAGTTTGACAATGTTGAGGGAATTATTTGTTTAGCAGAGTGATGGCATTGGGGAAAAAACTGTCCTTGTGTCCAGTTGTTCTGGTGTGCAGTGCTCTATAGCATCGTTTTGAGGGTAGGAGTTGAAACAATTTATGTCCAGGATGCGAGGGGTCTGTAAATATTTTCACAGCCCTCTTTTTGACTCGTGCAGTAGACAGATCCTCAATGGAAGGCAGGTTGGTAGTAATTGTTTTTTCTGCAGTTCTAATTATCCTCTGAAGTCTGTGTCCGTCTTGTTGGGTTGCAGTAGAGATGCAGATGATAGACTCAATAATGCCTCTGTAGAACTGTATCAGCAGTTCCTTGGGCAGATTGAGTTTTCTGGGCTTTCTCTTCTCTTCTCTTCTCTTCTCTTCTCTTCTCTTCTCTTCTCTTCTCTTCTCTTCTCTTCTCTTCTCTTCTCTTCTCTCCCATCCCATCCCATCCCATCCCATCCCATCCCATCCCATCCCATCCCATCCCATCCCATCCCATCCCCTTATTTATTTATTTATTTATTTATTTATTTATTTACTTTTTATATGCTGCCCTTCTCCGGAGACTCAGGATGGCTTACAATGCGTTAAGCAATAGCCGTCATACTTTTGTATATTTTATACAAAGTCAGCTTATTGCCCCCATTTTACCCTCCTTAGAAAGGATGGAAGGCTGAGTCGACCTTGAGCCTGGTGAGAATTGAACTCGCAGTAATTGCAGGCAGCTGGATGTTAAATGCTGCCTTAGTAGGAGGCATTAGCCTCCTACGCCACTCAGGCTTGTTCTGTTCTGTTCTGTTCTGTTCTGTTTATTTTTCTGCATCACTTTGCATCTACAAATTGGGAATGGTTGGAAATGTCTCTCTATGCTCAATCATTAAACCAAAGTGGAAAAAATTCCTCAAAGATCACCGGTGGAATTCAAGTTGTTTGTTTGTTTTAAATTGTTTTATGTTTCATGTGTATCAATATTAAAGGCAACCTCAGCATACTGAAAGCCAACACAAGTCGGTAAGGAGAAAAAAAAAATAAACTCTAGTTTTTGCATGGATGAAAACTGTTTATGGAGATATTTCATTAAGGGGCTTTTAAAATTCATGCTTTGTCTGTGTTTTTCATCTGTTTGGATTCCTCCAGCTACCCCTTATATCACTTTGTGTTCCTGATATTTTTTGTACGCTTTCTTATATTCGTTGTCTGACTGTATTTGTTGTCAAAATCACACTGTTTTGGTTTATCTGGCTTTTCACTGGTATGATGTGATGTGTGGCAACAAATCTATTCTACCTGAAATATATTTGGTTGTCACGAAAGGAGAAATATGTCAACATCTTCACGTGGCTGTCCTCATTGTCCACTTCAATGCTTCCATTCTGTTCTTCTTCATCCAGAGCATCATTACTGAAGTTGTTTTACAGCTTTTTGTGGTCATATATAATCGGTCGAGTTGAACTGAACGCTTAACAGCATTTTCTATTTGAGGCCTAGTCCTGACAACTTGCATACCTGTCAAGAAGATACAGTGTAGAGGTTTTTCCATTTGTTGTTTTCGTTTTCATTCATGAAGATTTACTTTACTTTTACTTTACTTTTATTTGATTTATATACCGCCCTACTCCCGAAAGACTCAGGGCGGTGAACAGCCAACAATAAAATACATACATACAAAATTTAAAAAAGCAGAAATAAAATCGAATTAAATAGTTTGGCCCAGACAGATTAAAAAACCCCAATCAATTTAAAACAAATTAAACTTTGAATATTAAAAAATATTAAAAAATTATTTAAAAAGAGGGAGAAAGTTAGGCCAGGCCCGCCTGGGGGAATAAAAAGGTTTTAAGAGCGCAGCGGAAGGTGCGCAGATCCGGGATCCTCCGTATCTCCGGGGGGAGCTCGTTCCAGATAGTAGGTGCCCCCACACACTTAGTCGAGGGGTGAAATCCAGCAGGTTCTGACAGGTTCTGGAGAACCGGTAGCGGAAATTTTGAGCAGTTCGGAGAACCGGTAGCGGAAATTTTGAGCAGTTCGGAGAACCGGCAAATACCACCTCTGGCTGGCCCCAGAGTGGGGAGGGAATGGGGATTTTGCACTATCCTTCCCTCAGAGTGGGGTGGGAATGGAGATTTTGCAATATCCTTCCCCTGGAGTGAGGAGGGAATGGGGATTTTGCAGTATCCTTCCCCTGGAGTGGGGGTGGGAATGGAGATTTCGCAATATCCTTCCCCCAGGAGTGGGGAGGAAATGGGGATTTTGCAATATCCTTCCCCTGGAGTGGGATGGAAATGAAGATTTTGCAGCATCCTTCCTCTGGAGTGGGGTGGGAATGGAGATTTTGCAATATCCATTCCCCAGGAGTGGGGAGAGAAATGGGGATTTTGCAGTATCCTTCCCCTGGAGTGGGGTGGGAATGGAGATTTTGCAGTATCCTTCCCCTGCCACGCCCACCAAGCCACACCCACAGAACCACTAGTAAAAAAAAAATGGATTTCACCACTGCCTTAGTCTCACATTCAGCTTGCACAAATTGCCTACGTGAAAGACAAGCCAATGCATTGAATATTTTTTGAAGAAAAGTTGTACAAGGGAAGCATATGTAGGAAGTTAGCACCCACCCCTTTCCTAGAGGAATGAAATATTTTGGGAAATATTAAAAAGGCAGAATATTATGTTTCCCTGGATGAGAAATGGAGAAGCATGTTTTAAAGACAAAGCAGCTCCCACCTTCCTGCCCCCACCCTTTTGTTAACGGGCCAGAGGCAGAAACTCAATCTTTGTCAATGGACCATCATCTGCAAGACAATGGGACCCATCTAGGACAGAAACTCACCACTTGGCACCTGGGAAGATTACATCAGCCAGCAGGGCTAGCTAAAACCCCCACCCCCTGGAAGTCTGACAACCAATCAGGATACTCTTTCTGGACCTCAGGAAGTTCAAAGCCAGAGAGAGCATAAAACCCAGAGAGTCGCTGTATCTGCCCTTTTTTTTTCTGTTCAGGAACTCAAGCCATGTGATCCTGTCCACCATTAAACCATCTTTCCAAGCAGTCTCCATGTTTCCAGTGTCTTTTTTTCCCCAGTTGGAGCAGAACCCAAAAGGATATTTCTTCCTACACATACTGGGATAAATACTTGTCTCTTTATTCTACGAGGATTTCTCCATCAGACATTTAATTCCAGAAAACAACATCCAGGCGTAATTACGCATATGAGTCTTTTTTCGGATTAAGAACATAATCGCCCTGCTGGCTCAGATCAGATTTCACTTTATCTAATCTCTTGTTTTTCACAGTGGGCCCCACGCTTTCCCCCAAGCAAGAGATGGAGGCCTGCTCCTTTTTCCTCCTTTAACTGGTATTTGGAGGCATAGTGATGGATGGATGGATGGATGGATTGGGTAAGTCTGTGGACAACGAGGGAGACTTTTGACTGATGGAGAGATGTGTAACAACAACAACAAAGGAAGCTCTAGGGAGCCTCACTGCAAACCACTTAAAAACTCCATCCCCCCTAAAAAAATGTTTTAAGGAATGATTCTGGTACCTTGAGAATAAGATAGACAAGCAGAAGAAAACTTGAGAAATTTGACACAGTGTTAGGGTTTTTTTTGGGGCGGGGGTTAGTTTGGAGAATTATCTGCCTGAAGAATGATCAGATTACCGAAATTGCTGCAGAACATTGCTTCGCAGCCTTGGTACATCCCTCTTGGCAGTTATTATCGTAATCATTTCCAAGGGATTATCCCAGCACAGTGACATCAAGGTTGAGATGGAGCTGAATTTTAAGCCAAGGTTTGTTTGGTTTTTTGTTTTAAGACACCTCGAAATCCTCCAACGTTCAGGCCTGTTCGTTCGTCTCGCAGCTTTAATAATGCTCTGCCAATCAAAATGGGAGCACAAACATTGCATTGTCACTTTGTCTTTTGGCGAACTGAATAATGCATCCTTATCTACACTGTGCTTTGTTATTAGTGAGGCTCAGTGGTGGGATTCGAATAATTTAATATCCGGTTCTCTGCCCTAATGATTTCTTCCAACAACCAGTTCGCCAAAATGCTCAGAAAGTTAACAACCGGTTCTCCCGAAGTGGTGCGAACCGGCTGAATCCCACTGCTGGTGAGGCTACTGAGACTGGTTGGATAGCAGAAAAGCTAAATAGCTACCATCTCAAATAAATCACAAATTCCTTGGTAGTACAGTGGTTTAATGCACCCTGTTATTAACACAGCTGCCTGCAATTTCTGCAGGTTCAAATCTCACCAGGCTCAAGGTTGACTCAGCCTTCCATCCTTTCTTTCTAAGGTAGGTAAAATGAGGACCCAGTTTGTGGGGGCAATAAACTGACTTTGTATAAATATACAAAAGTATGAAGGCTATTGCTTAATGCACTGTAAGCCGCCCTGAGTCTCCGGAGAAGGGCGGCATATAAATTAAAGCAAAAAATAAAAATAAAAAATGAGAGTAAATATTTCTCCAGATAATGCCCACTTCTTCATGGATCAATTCCAATTCGCCCTACCCCATGTGATTTGGTGTAGATTTCAACTCCCACTGCTCTTGAAGCTAGCCATCATAGGGGATCTTTTCAAATGCAAGAAATCCTAAAATATCTAATCCTATTCAGGCATGCCAGACAACATATGATCTGCAAAGAGAAGATGAGAATAAGCATTTTGAATAACAGAAGAAGAGAGTCGGAAGGGACCTTGGAGGTCTTGTATCCTTACAATTTATATTATTTATTTATTTATTTATTTATTTATTTATTTATTTATTTATTTATTTAATTTGTATGCCGCCCTTCTCCCAGAAGGGTCTCAGGGCGGTGAACAACCAAAATTAAAAATACATACAATACAAAACTTAAGATAATTAAAAAGGATTAAATCATTGACTTCCCAATTTAAAACCCCCAAGTCTATAAAGTTTAAAATCCCAATTAGGAACCATTTAGGCTAGGCCAGCTTGGTGGTGATATTTATTTATTTATTTGTTTATTTATTTGTTTATTTGTTTATTTATTTATTTATTTATTCGATTTATATGCCACCCTTCTCCAGAGACTCAGGGAGGCTTACAATGCGTTAAGCAATAGCCTTCATACTTTTTGTATATACCTGCTTAGTAGGGCTTTCGCCCCCCACCCCCAAGCGGTGCTGTTTTTTTATATACAAAGTCATCTTATTGCCCCCACAATCCGGGCCCTCATTTTACCTACCTCGGAAGGATGGAAGGCTGAGTCAACCTTGAGCCTGGTGAGATTTGAACTTGCAGTAATTGCAGGCAGCTGGCAGCTAAGTGCTACTTAACAGCACTTTAGTCCGCTGCACCACCAAGGCTTTATTGTTTCCTGATTGCATATTTGTACCCTATAACTATCATTAAGTGTTGCACTTTATGATTCTTGATGAACATATCTTTTCTTTTATGTACACTGAGAGAATATGCACCTCATCCATTGTTTCTTGTCCTCCCTTCAGATGCTATGGAAAATAGATTGATCCCTTCTTCTTTGTGACAACCCAATAGATATTGGAAGACTGCTATTAAGTCACCTCTAGTCCTTTTCATTAAACTAGAGATACCCAGGGGTGAAATGCTACCAGTTCGGGCCAGTTCGCCCAAACTGGTAGTAAAAAATGCTACTGGTTCGCCGAACCGGTAGTAAAAAATACTACTGGTTCGCCAAACTGGCAATTAAAAACTGTTTAAAAAAAAAATTCCAACGATCAGCTGCACGACACGCGATCGTTGGAACTTTTTTTTTTTTTTTTTACTTTTTTAGCATTTTTTTACTACTGGTTCGGGCAAATAGGTAGTAAAAAATGCTTTAAAAAGGTAAAAAAGAACAGCTCTGATGATCACAGCTATGCCGCACAATCACCGGAGCCTTTTTTTTTACTTTTTTAAAGCATTTTTTTTACTACCTAACAGTTTAATTATAGGCATAAAAGCAGCGGTGAGATTGAAACAATTTAACAACTGGTTCTCTGCCCTAATGCCTGGGTGGGTGGGCGTGGCCATGGTGGGCGTGGCGAGGGGGTGCGACAGGCAGCACTTGGCCTCCTGCACCCCCCTGGGAGCAAAAACGAGTCATGGGGGAGACACGCTGCCCCCCACACCCAATTTCGGGCCTAGTAGGCCTCCCTGCAGCCTCCTGGGAGCCAAAATGGGGCATGTGGGGACTCCTGGAATGGGCGGGGCAGGGAGGGGAGGGGCCAGCCAGCAATTTAATTACCAGTTTGCCTGAACCGGCCTGAACCAGCTGAATCCCACCACTGCATAAAAGTCCTTGTTCAGATTCCTTAAACTCTTGGATGTTTTCCCAATGCTTAATGGCAAAATCTTGTTTCTTCTTTTTTCTTCATCGCCTCACCCTACAATTTAGTTCTTTGGGCTGAATTAAACTGTGGCATTGGTGAAAGGTCAATGGATTTATCTATAATGGAACCTTAAGGAGATTTGGAATCCTTTTTTTTTTAATATCTTAACAATCCCGCTTCTCAAAAAAAGAAAAAAAATGACAGGTGGTAATTTTCAAATCTATGTATGACCTTTCAGCGGCAAACAAGGTTAGTAAGGAAGCTTGAATCACAAGAGGTGGAATAGGGTGGGTGACAACAGTTTAGGACTCTTCAAGATATTTTGTAAGGCTTTTTTGTTTATTTTTTTAATAAATGACTAGATGTGAAGCTTTTAAAAAAAAAATCAATGGAGGGTTTTGAAAGGCTTCCATGATTATTTAACAGGAAATGACTTCATGCCAGATTTGTTATGGTTGATTAGGTGAGTTCAACCCTGCAACATTTAACGTTTGTGGCTAAGACGACAATATAATTTAGAGCCAAACATTTCGATCAATTATCAGCTCAAGTTTATTGCAATGGTACAAGCAGAGTGCTCTGTGAAAAATACAACAGCTAAATAAACTTTATTCAACTGTCGTTAGCGTGGATGCTTTTAAGAGAGTCCTCAACTTACAACCACAAATGGAGCCCCAAATTTCTGCTGTTAAGTGAGACGTTTGTTAAGTGAGTTTTGCCCCATTTTGAGACCTTCCTTGCCATAGCTGTTAAGTGAATCACTCTGGTTGTTAAGTGACTAACAGGCGAATCTGACTTCTCCATTGACTTCGCTTGTCAGAAGCTTTACAAAATGTGATCAAATGATCTTCATAAATATGAATCAGTTGCCAAGCATCTAAATTTTGATCACAGTTGATATGCTGCAACAGTCATAAAACACTCATAAGTCATTTTTTTTCCCAATGCAATTGTAACTTTGAATGGTCACTAAGTGAACTGTTCTAAGTCAAGGACTACGTACATAAGCACGCTTGTATGCCATTGTAAGCATAAAATGTAATCCAGAGGAGAATACAATAAAAACTTTATTGCCATTTTAAATCTACACTAATCAGCATACATTAAAATGAAATTTCGTTGCGTTCAGCTCTTGAAAAATAACCATTATGTATATACCCACGTATACATACATATATGACACAGAGAAACATCCCAGTCTAATTTGAAAGTATACATTCATTTTCATGTGACAAAAAAAAAAAAAAAAAAAAAAGAATCCTGCAAATTTACAAGATGGGTGGCATAGGGAACAAAGCTGTTACAGAATCTGGTAGTCCTGCTAGAAATACTTCAAAACCTCCTCCCAGAGAGGAACAACAGAAACAGACCGTAAAGTGAGTGTGTGGGATCTCTAACCATGCTTTGAGCTATAAGCAGAATCCTGAATAGCGGGAAACGAGCTTCCTATCTTCTTGGTTGTCCTTACCACTCTCTGTAGGGACTTTCTATCTGAGGCACTGTTGATACTCATACAGGGTGTATGGGGTCTCTAACTTCAAGATCTAAGCACATAGAAACAACTCCAATAGAGAGGAATGATAGAGCTGTATATAAGATAGAGGCTTGTCTGGCATGTGCAGCAGAGCTGGAGGATGGGGATCGGCCATACCTTCTCCTTTCGGCCTCCTGGGTATAAGACGCCCCTCCATTTTCAAGCAAATATTTGTACAAAAAAGTAGCGTCTTATACACAGAAAAATACGGTAGTTTGCTTGTGACTACATAGAGATTCTAGGCAGATCCCTCTTTTAACGCCACCCCCAGGATTTGCCTCTCCTCCCCTTATAATCTTGGAATGAAGATAAGCATTTCACTATGACTCGTTACTATTCAAAAATCTACTGAGTCACCCTGACATCTTTGAGAAAAGCTTTGAGGGAAGTTGTAGAACTTTAGGACTTTATGCGGTCAGGTTGGCAAGACGTGCATTTTCTAGCCGTAATAATATGCTAGTTTTGGAAGTTCTCGCCCATTAATCAAAATCACTGTGTTTGGGAAAATAGAGGGAGTGGTGACTAGATGAAAATTATGATGGTTTGGAATGTAGTGCTTTGGAAACAAGGTCCTCATTATGATAACCTTTTACCAGATAAGATTGGCAGGCCAAGTTACATTCATTTTCAGAGCAGTGGGTTTTGTGTGTGTGTGTGTGTGGTAGATACATGCTGTAAACTGTTTGGATTTGAAAAGGACCCTTGTTACATTTAAAAAAGGAAGGTATTTTATTCGTCATTCTCCATGCTGTTCTAATGCCATTAGCCTAGGCTGCCAAAACTCAACCTTGAAAAGCTCAGATTTTAAGTGGGAGAATACCAAGAAATACTGAGCTGACGGAATATAAAGACTGAAGTTTGAAAAGTACCGTATTTTTCAGAATATAAGACACACTTTTCTCCCCTCCTAAAAGAGGCTGAAAATTTGGGTGCGTCTTATACTCTGAATGTAGCTTTTTCGAAGCTTTTTTTCAGCCCTACCGAGGGGCTAGCGAGTGAAGCGATCTCCGCTTCCGTGCTTTGCCTGCTCCCTCCGACTCTCAGCTGTGAAGTTCTTTTTCAGCCCTAAGGAGGCGCTAGAGAGTGAAGCGATCTCTGTGCTAAGCTTTTTTTCAGTGAAGCGATCTTCCGTGCTTTGCCTGCTCCCTCCGACTCTCAGCTGTGAAGTTCTTTTTCAGCCCTAAGGAGGCGCTAGAGAGTGAAGCGATCTCTTTGCTAAGCTTTTTTTCAATGAAGCGATCTTCCGTGCTTTGCCTGCTCCCTCCAACTCTCAGCTGTGAAGCTTTTTTTCAGCCCTAAGGAGGCGCTAGAGAGTGAAGCGATCTCTGTGCTAAGCTTTTTTTCAGTGAAGCGATCTTCCGTGCTTTGCCTGCTCCCTCCGACTCTCAGCTGTGAAGTTCTTTTTCAGCCCTAAGGAGGCGCTAGAGAGTGAAGCGATCTCTTTGCTAAGCTTTTTTTCAATGAAGCGATCTTCCGTGCTTTGCCTGCTCCCTCCAACTCTCAGCTGTGAAGCTTTTTTTCAGCCCTAAGGAGGCGCTAGAGAGTGAAGCGATCTCTATGCTAAGCTTTTTTTCAGTGAAGCGATCTTCCGTGCTTTGCCTGCTCCCTCCGACTCTCAGCTGTGAAGTTCTTTTTCAGCCCTAAGGAGGCGCTAGAGAGTGAAGCGATCTCTTTGCTAAGCTTTTTTTCAATGAAGCGATCTTCCGTGCTTTGCCTGCTCCCTCCAACTCTCAGCTGTGAAGCTTTTTTTCAGCCCTAAGGAGGCGCTAGAGAGTGAAGCGATCTCTATGCTAAGCTTTTTTTCAGTGAAGCGATCTTCCGTGCTTTGCCTGCTCCCTCCGACTCTCAGCTGTGAAGTTCTTTTTCAGCCCTAAGGAGGCGCTAGAGAGTGAAGCGATCTCTTTGCTAAGCTTTTTTTCAATGAAGCGATCTTCCGTGCTTTGCCTGCTCCCTCCAACTCTCAGCTGTGAAGCTTTTTTTCAGCCCTAAGGAGGCGCTAGAGAGTGAAGCGATCTCTGTGCTAAGCTTTTTTTCAGTGAAGCGATCTTCCGTGCTTTGCCTGCTCCCTCCGACTCTCAGCTGTGAAGTTCTTTTTCAGCCCTAAGGAGGCGCTAGAGAGTGAAGCGATCTCTTTGCTAAGCTTTTTTTCAATGAAGCGATCTTCCGTGCTTTGCCTGCTCCCTCCAACTCTCAGCTGTGAAGCTTTTTTTCAGCCCTAAGGAGGCGCTAGAGAGTGAAGCGATCTCTATGCTAAGCTTTTTTTCAGTGAAGCGATCTTCCGTGCTTTGCCTGCTCCCTCCGACTCTCAGCTGTGAAGTTCTTTTTCAGCCCTAAGGAGGCGCTAGAGAGTGAAGCGATCTCTTTGCTAAGCTTTTTTTCAATGAAGCGATCTTCCGTGCTTTGCCTGCTCCCTCCGACTCTCAGCTGTGAAGTTCTTTTTCAGCCCTAAGGAGGCGCTAGAGAGTGAAGCGATCTCTGTGCTAAGCTTTTTTTCAGTGAAGCAATCTTCCGTGCTTTGCCTGCTCCCTCTGACTCTCAGCTGTGAAGCTTTTTTTCAACCCTAACGAGGCGCTAGCGAGTGAAGTGATGATCTCTGTGGTTTGCCTGCTTTTCTCATTGCTTCTCTCTCCAAAGATTGGTTGTGCTTTAGAAGCTGTTTTTGATCCCCAAGCAGGGGATAAAAACCAGCAAACTAATGTGCTGAAGCTGACCAGACTAAGGACGCTAGCCAGATGAATAGCTGGTAGGCAGATTTTTTCCCTCTATTTTCCTCCCCAAAAACTAAGCTGCGTCTTATACTCTGAAAAATATGGTATATGCATTTCTCACTCTTCTGATGCCTTCTTTACGAATTACTTTCCCTTAACTTGCTTGATGTTATCTAATTGTAAAATGCCAAGGTACTTGTAGGCTCCCATCCTGATGTCTCCTGATGGTTTGGCGATTTGCCATTTCGATTGTATTATTCATAGTGATTTTACCCTGCTTAATTGCTACTGTAGCTCTAGGCCAACTTCCATTGCTAGATATGGTGCTAAATATTTCGCGGTGTTTGCAATGACCAGAGTTCTGTTTCTAATTCTCCATAAAGGTTCAGATGATCCATATCAAGCAACTGTGAGATTTTATTAGCAATTTGTTATGCTGTTTGGTAGGCAAGCTTTATTTCCTTCCAGATCACTGGAAGTGAGTGTTGTGGCCTGTTGGCCCCTCCAGAAGCCAAATCAGAGGAGGAAAAGGCATGGGAGTCAGGTCAGCATCAAGGCAAACTGACAGCTCTGAGGGGGAAGAGGGAATGGAACTGTCAGAGAGACAGACAGACAGACAGACAGACAGACAGACAGACAGAGGCAGAGGTAGAGAGATGGAGAGACGGAGAGATGGAGAGACGGAGAGACGGAGAGACGGGAAGACGGAGACGGAGACCAAGACTGAGAGACCGAGCCTGTGCCATTCGTCAGCTCTCAGATGAAGAATCAATAGCTCCCAGGGCTGGAGGTGGCTGATGAGGAAAAGGAGGAACAGCTGGGTCCAGTCCCTGATGCACAGATGCGCAGAAGGCAGAGGAGAGGAGAACAGTGAAAATCTATGAGCTGGTCCTTGGGATGGAAGAGCCATCACTGCTAGCAAAGCCCCATCCTGGCTTTGGGGATAAAAGGCAGGGGGCAGAAATGAATAGATGTGCTAGACAACTATTTATCTCCTTGCCAGACAAACTTGTTAGCCTGTAGTGAGAGAGAAACTTTTTGCCGGGACTCCTGGCACTCCTAATAAAGGAATCATTAAGTTAACTTCAGAGCAGTGGTGGGTTTCAAAATTTTTTACTACTGGTTCTGTAGGTGTGACTTGGTGGGCATGGCGTGGCTTGGTGGGTGTAGCTTGGTGGCCATGGCATGGGAAGGATACTGTAAAATCTCCATTCCCACCCCACTCCAGGGGAAGAATACTGCAAAATCACCATTTCCTCCCCAATCCAGGGGAAGGTTACTGCAAAATCCCCATTCCCTCCCGATCAGCTGGGACTCTGGAGGCAGAGAATAGATGGGGGCGGGGCCAGTCAGAATTTTTACTACCGGTTCTCCGAACCACTCAAAATTTTCACTACCGGTTCTCCAGAACTGGTCAGAACCTGCTGAAACCCACCTCTGCTTCAGAGGGTTTGTCATGTTTGGGGAGCTGAGTCAGAACAGTGGCTTTGTATGTTCCAAGTTCCAGAGTTTTAGAGAAACAATTATGGATTCTACCTTCTATTTCTCTTTTCAGATGAAATGATGATGAAACTGGATGCTAAATTTACTATGAACAGCTGTGGAAATTAGGAATGTCTAGTCTAATGAAGAGAAGGATTAGGGGTGACATGATGCCAGTCTTCCCATATTTAAAGAACTGTCACAAAGAAGAGAAGAGTCCACCTGTTCTCCTTTCTGGATTGGGACTCGTTAAATACGGTCACTCATGCCCTCGTCACTTCACGCCTGGACTACTGTAATGCTCTCTACATGGGGCTCCCCTTGAGGAGCACCCGGAGGCTCCAGCTGGTCCAGAATGCGGCCGCGCGGGTAGTTATGGGAGCAGCATGGCGCTCCCATGTGGCTCCCCTCCTGCGCGAGCTGCACTGGCTCCCTGTGGTCTTCCGGGTGCGCTTCAAGGTCTTAGTTACCACCTTTAGAGCGCTCCATGGCTTAGGACCAGGGTACTTACGAGACCGCCTTCTGCCACCAATAGCCTCTCACCGCCCAGTACGCTCCCATAGAGAGAGGCTTCTCAGGGTGCCGTCAGCCAAACAATGTCGACTGGCGGCCCCCAGGGGGAGAGCCTTTTCTGTGAGGGCACCCACCATCTGGAACGAGCTCCCCCCAGAGATACAGAAGATTCCGGACCTGCGCACTTTCCGCCGTGCCCTCAAAACATTCCTGTTTCAGCAGGCCGGCCTGGCCTAACTTTCCCTTTATATTGCTTTTTTGATTTTATTTTAAACTGGGTTGTATTAAATGTATTTTTATCGTTCGCTGTTCACCGCCCTGAGTCCCTTAGGAATAGGGCGGTATATAAATTTAATAAATAAATAAATAAATAAATAAATAAATAAATAAATAAATAAATAAATAAAGCACCTGAAGACAGGAGAACAAGTAACAGATGGAATAATCAAAGGCTGATTCAACCTAGAACAAAGTAGAATTTTCCTAACAGTGAGAACAGTTAACCAGTGGAACAGTTTGGTGCTCCCTCACTGGACATTTTTAAGGAGAGACTGGACAGCCACTTGTCTGGAATGTTATATGGCCTGATGATCTGTCCCCGTCCACACACACACACACAAACACAGCCAGCCGAGGGTTAAGGAAGCACTTGGCACACACCCAGGTCTTTATCTCCAACTTGGCAGCGATATACACACCGTCTGCCAAGTGCTTTATTTCCACAGAAACAGAAAGATAATATACTCAGCGTACAAGAGTCCAACAAAAATAAATATTCCTCTCAGCAATTTCGGATGAGGCTTTAGTGACTATCCAAGATTTATTTTTGTTCGTCACAGGGATCACTGGCCACCACCCTCTATTATATAGTCTCTGGGGTGTGGTCCAGTGACTCAGTTCTAATCCCTAGCACGCCTCCTGAGCTGCTGCAATCGTTTATCATGCCTTCGGAGGCGTGCGTCCAGGAATAATGTCTCTCCTTCACTCTCATCCGAGACACCTGTCTCCCTGCTAATCTCCTCTCCCTCGGCCGGCTCCTGAGACAGTGCCAGAGGGGAGGGGCCTGGAGAGGGAGGCCTGGCTGACTCCTCTTCCTCATGCTCGGAGCTTTCTTCCTCCGATGGGACAGGCTCAGAGGGCGGGGCCACAACACCTCCTGCTTAAGCAGTGGGTTGATAGCATTTCACCCCTGGATTCACCCTTCCCTGCCTTGCGGTGGTGGCACTGATGCGCTTGCCACAAGCAAGCAGAAGTGTGCCTTCTGTACATGGGGAAAAATAAATAAGACACCCCCCAAAATAATCCCTAGTGCTTATTTTGGGGCCCAAAAGAAAATAAGACCTGGTTTTATTTTCGGAGAAACATGATACCGTGTTTTCCCGAAAATAAGACCCTGACTTATATTTTTTGGAACCCCGAAATAAGTGCTTGGCCTTATTTTTGGGGAGGTCTTATTATTTTGGGGCACGTGGAGCAAGATGGGGCTCCTCTTGCCGTTTTACCTGATTTCCAGCTCTGTGTTTAAATATTTTCGGGGAGGGCTTATTTTCAGGGGCAGGCTTATTTTAGCGCAGGCACTCAAAAGCCCGATTGGGCTTATTATCAGGGGATGTCTTATTTTCGGGGAAACATGATACTATATTATTACCTTAAAAAAAGAAAAGTTATACCCAAATCATCAAGGCTAAATTTAGGCACCTTACTTTGATTAATAACCAGGGTGCTCAAATCTGTTTGCCATAGAATATTCCCCACCGATTTCAAACTCTTCCCAGATACAATTCTACTGTTCGGAGTATTTACATAATTGGTCCAGAGATATGCATTTACAATCGCCATCTACGTCCCAGATTAAAAATATGGCAAGTAATAAAGTATGATGTTTCACTCTCTCTATTAAATTGCATCGTCTTGAGCTATAATAGTATTAGAAAAAAATAAAAATAAAATAAAATAAACCCCACCATGGTAATTTACCTATTGCTTTCCGGCGAGTTAATGACTATTCCGTGTATGAAATTCACCAACAACATTTGAGGACGGCTTGCAAGAGCATATTTTATGCGATAAGCCAAATGTAAGTTAGAAAACTCGGTGATTTTAATTTAAAATAAATGATGATTTTTCACCCATAAATCCTCATTCACTTTCATGAGACTAGTAGACAACACTGTCCATAAATAACTGTGCATTTGGTAGGTGAGAATTATTTTCTTTAATTGGGGAAAATGTTTCCCTCCTTTCTAAGATGATATGTGCTTTCGAGCGAAGAAAGATGACAGATTCATGCCGAAAATAATATTTAATTTTGCGGGGAGGTTAAGAACATTTATGTAAAATAAATGAGACCACCATTCCTGGCAAAAATATGAGGCTTGGATATGATGGTTTGTTGAGAGTGGGAAAGCCCCTTTTCAGAGCTGTGACGTGGAGTCTTGTCACATTCCTTTGCCAATCTGGAGCTGCTCTGGCTGGATTGTCCATGTTCGGTCTGTACTGTGGCTTCTTGACCTGCATATGACTTGCTTATGAGTTCTGCAATTGGCACTTTTCTGAACGCAATCCACAGCCTGATGCTGTTGACACCATTGGAGGCCTTTCTATCATCAATGAAACTTGTGCTGACTTCTTTGTGGTAATCCTTGGCTTTCTCAACTACTCAACTCATCACGCTCATTATCATTATCTTCTTCATCATGAGCTGCAGTGGCGCAGTGGTTAGAGTGCAGTACTGCAGTACTACTTCTGCTGCCTGCCGGCTGCCTGCAATTTGACAGTTCGAATCTCACCAGGCTCAAGGTTGACTCAGCCTTCCATCCTTCTGAGGTGGGTAAAATGAGGACCCAGATTGTTGGGGGCAATAGGCTGACTCTGTAAACCGCTTAGAGAGGGCTGTAAAACACTACGAAGCGGTATATAAGTCTAAGTGCTATTGCTATCATCAGCATCACCACTACCATCACATTCTGAACCTCCTCCTCCTTCTCCTCTTCCTCCTTCTCCTAGCATTATTCTCACAGGTGTAGGGTCCACTTTTCAGTTCAACAAGTACCATCTCATGTGATCAAATTGTAGCATAAATAATAATAACAACAACCTTTATTGTCACTGCACAACATATGTGCAATGAAATTGGTGGAGCTCCCTCAGTGTACCCCCCCGCCCCTACAACACAATACAACTCACAGTGAAGACAGAAAATCCCTAACCCAATAAATCATATTAACAAAACACCCAGCCCAATTGCACCAGTGTGAACATGTTACACATTGCACTGACCCTGCAGTCCATCATACTACGTAGTTATGATGTTATTTCTCATTCAGGAGTCTGACAGCCCACGGATAAAAACTGTTCTTCAGCCTGTTTGCGCAGCTGCCTATGCTTCTATATCTCCTTCCTGATGGTAAGAGGGTAAAGAAAGGCTGACCAGGGTGTGAGTCATCCCTGAGGATTTTCCTCACTCTTCTAAGGCAGCGAGCCCTAGAGATCTCATCTAGTGGTATCAGGGGACAGCATGCAATGTTTTGTGCTGTGCTCACCACCTTCTGTAATGTTTTTCTATCCACGGCTGTCAAGCCAGCATACCACACCGTAATGCAACAAGTAAGGATGCTTTCTATTGTGGACTGGTAAAAGGAGGTCATCAGTTGTTGTTCCACCCAGTTTTTATGTAAGATCCTAAGGAAATGGAGTCTCTGTTGGGCCTTCCTGCCCACCTGGATCGTGTTGTTTTTCCAGGCGAGGTCTTCACTGAGATGGACTCCTGGGTCCAACTGGGAATTTTTCATGTCCACATTTATTATGTCTTGCCATCTTTGCTTTGGCTTTTCCATGCGGGGACTTGCCACCTATATTAAAGTGGGTAGACAATGTAGGCATTGATACAATGGGGTGCTGCTCATACCACCATGTTCTATGAGCACACAGCGTCCGTCTGTTTTTGTACCTGCTTGCCCAACAATCTTAGTAGCTGCAAAATTGAATGTACGTCCTTGTTCGTTGTCCAAAAGTTTGGAAAATTAAACCTCTGGTCCCAGGTTGGATCCTGCAATGTTATCCTGGGATATATTTTTGCCTTCATTCATGGAAAAAGAATGTCTATTCAAATTTCCCATTCAGTGGTTCAAATCCTTAGTGCCGCGTAATGGGGTGAGCTTCCATTACGTGTCCCAGCTTCTGCCAACCTAGCAGTTCAAAAGCACATTAAAAAAATGCAAGTAGAAAAATAGGGACCACCTTTGGTGGGAAGGTAACAGCATTCCGTGCACCTTTGGTATTTAGTCATGCTGGCCACATGACCACGGAGACGTCTTTGGACAGTGCTGGCTCTTCGGCTTTGAAACAGAGATGAGCACTGCCCCCTAGAGTCAGGAACGACTAGCACATATATGCGAGGGGAACCTTTACCTTATTCAAATTTCATATCTGGGAAGAAGCCTGGCTCATAATTTCAGTCTATCTCCTCTACAAAGGGTGTACATTTTCTTTTCCTGCAGCTATTTAGATCTATGATTCCCCCTCCTGTAGCATGAAGGGGGCAGCAAATAAGCCAAAAAAAAAGGACTATGTAATCTCATTAAACTGGGAGAAAAATCTAACCATCAGTCCCTTCATTTCGCATTTTATTTATTTATTTATTTTATTTTTATTTTTTTGCAGAGACCTGCAAAACTGTTTCTCTGGTTTATGTTATGCATTAATTATGTTCTTGTTCGAATGTTCCCCTTCATCTCTATCTGAAAAACCATCTGTCCCAGACAATTTTAATATTTATCCCAGCAGTAACCTCAAGTTGATATATTTCACGTTTTAATTATCAGCGACTGCAGGTTTAAGATGCACTTCTTGCTTTGCAAGCAGAGAAATAACTTTTGCCAGTAACGAGGGATGGGGAAAGCAGGAAGGAAAAAGGGAAACGTAGTTTAATTGTTCCCTTTTATTTCTGGCGCTTAATTGGATAGGCGAGTGTGGGCAGCTTGGCTTCTTTGGGCCCTAGGGGGGTTTCTAACAAGGCGCTGACATAGCAAATATTTTTTTTTTCAAGGAGATTCAAGGTAGTCTTTTGAACAGTGTGTTTCCCTAGATCTGGGTCCCCCCCCCCCCTTTTCTGAATGACTCCCAGGCGCACGAAAGCCCATTTGTTCCAAATTGCCGAGAAAAGGATAGCTGTGCCGCAAAGAGCCGGATGCATTATAAATGGATCCTTTGAGGTCAACTTTCACAGTTATCTCTACGGAATTCGATGCAAGGAGGCATTATGGTATCATCTGAAACTACCTCCATACTTCGTTCGGGATCAGGCCGGGGTCTCGTCAGAAGTATTTCAAGCACGCCGAATGTGGGAAGCTAGAAAAATCTGCTAAGAGAAGAAAAAACAATAAAGATATTCATGAACAGCCTCATCTAATGATTGGCAGTATTATTATTTTTTTTCTGAAAATATCAACTGTCCTTGAAGGTACCGTATTTTTCGGTATGCACTGGAGTATAAGACGCACCAAGATTTCAAAGAGGAAAACAAGGGAAAAAAAAGTTTTTGGCCTATGCACGTCCGTTTTTTGCCCTCCCCAGCCCTCAGGAGCAGCCTTCAGGCCTCCCAAACTCTCTGCACATCCCATTTTTGTGAAACACAGGCCCATTTTTGCAAAAAAAAAAAAAAAAAAAAGGCCCATTTTTGGCCTCCCAAGCTCCCCATGCCAGTGGTGAAATCCAATTTTTTTTACTACCAGTTCTATGGGCGTGACTTGGTGGGCATGGTGTGGCTTGGTGGACATGGAAGGGGAAGGATACTGCAAAATCCCCATTCCTCCCTACTCCTGGGGGAAGTATATTGCAAAATCTCCATTCCCACCCCACTCTGGAGCCAGCCAGAGGCGGTATTTGCTGGTTCTCCGAACTATTCAAAATTTCTGCTACTGGTTCTCCAGAACCTGTCAGAACCTGCGGGATTTCATCCCGGGACATAACAATAATGTTATTCATCCATCCATCCCAAGGGAAGGATACTGCAAAATCCCCATTCCCTCCCCACTTCTGGGAGAAGGATATTGCAAAATCTCCATTCCCACCCCATTCCTGGGGGAAGGATACTGCAAAATCCCCATTCTCTCCCCACTCCTGTGGAAATGATATTGCAAAATCTCCATTCGCGCCCCACTCTGGGGCCAGCCAGAGGTGGTATTTGCCGGTTCTCTGAACTGCTCAAAATTTCCGCTACTGGTTCTCCAGAACCTGTCAGAACCTGCTGGATTTCACCCCATCCCCATGCGTCACGTTTTTGCCCTCTCCGGCCCCCAGGAGCATTCTGCAAGCCTCCCAAAATTTCTGCGCATTCCGTTTTTGCGAAAAATGGGCCTGTTTTTGACCTCCCAAACCCCTCATGCATTGCATTTTTGCCCTCCCCAGGCCCCAAGAGCACTCTGAAGGCCTCTGCACATCCCGTTTTTGTGAAAAACAGGCCCATTTTCATGAAAAACCGCCCCCCCCTTTTTTTTTTGGCAAAAACAGGACATGCAGGGCGGGGTTTCAGGAGGCCAAAAATGGCTGTATTTGGTGTATGAGATGCACCAAAATTTCCACCCTCTTTTGTGGGAGAAAAAAGTGTCTCTTATACTCTGAACAGTATGGAACTTTTCATAGTCATATGGGAGGGAGGGAGTTTGATGCATCCAACTAGATTAAACCAGTCATAGCTTTGCTAATGCATACCACATTTTTGCATAGAGTGGACCAGGATTCCTCAGTTCAGTGCCCTAGTTTCCTACAGCTCTTACCGCTGGGAGAAAGATTGGATTGCAGACATCAATGGGATGTATCTCATCTGTCATCAGTAGACAATTACCTGACCTTCTTGTTATTTGAAGTGATGACAAAGGGTTCTTTAACCTGTAGCCAGAACGAAGTGATGTTAGTATTAAAAGAATAATACTGCAGTTGCATATATATATATATATATATATATATATATATATATATATATATATATATATATATATATATATATATGTATATATATATATATATAAACTGTACACACACACACACACACACACACACACACACACGTCTTTTGCAGTAACCCTTCACATAAGCCTGATGATGGCAGATGAGATTCTGTCGAAACGTCGCTTCTACCCTTTTAGGGATATGTTCACAATTACATGGGAAGAAACCCGAAATATTAACTGTACACACATATATACCCGTGAAAACTTACACACACACACACACACACACACACACACATATATATATATATATATATATATATATATATATATATATATATATATATATATATATATATTCTGAGGTTTTCGCGAATGTTTGTCTTTGGTTATTCGGGTTTTCTCCCACGTAAAATTGGAGGTGTCTTGGTAACGTTTCAACGAAGTCTCATTCGTCATCTTCAGGCTGGTGTTCTCGGCTTTGTGTTTCTAGGAGCAATGTGTGTGATCGCAGCTGTTTCTTCCTTTTAACTGCCAGTCGGGGTGTGAACTGATTGGGTGGGAGCTTGGCTGTGTTCTGATTGCGTGGGGGTGTGTTCTGATTGGTTGGGGGTTTGGCTGTGCTCTGATAGGCTGGGTGTGTGTTCTGTTTAGGTGGGGGCTTGGTTGTGCTCAGGTTAGTCTGAGTAGCAGGGGGATTTGAGCTGGTGAGCTGTGTTGCTGTTGTTTGGCTTCGTGTTCGTGGCCGTGCGAGCTCTTCATGGTGGGTGTCAGTCTGCTTCATGTATGGATTGGAGGGGTTTAAGGTGACTAATGATGCAGCTGTGGTCTGGCTTCTGGTCTGTGGTCATGCCTGATCATCAGTGTGGGTTTAGGTCTGCTTTCTGCGTGGATGTGTGGTGGTGACATCCTGTATGGCTCTCGTGAGTGTGGGTCTGGTGTCATTCTTTGTGTTAGGGACTCGTTTGTCAATAAGGGTGGGTTTCCAAATGGCTGGCAGGTGGGAGGTATCATCTCGTTTATTCATGCTGTGTGGACGTTTTTCTATCTCGATGGCTTCTCTGATTATTCTGTTGTTAAAGTGTTCAGTTTTGGTGATAGTTCTGGTCTTTTTGAAGTCAATATCATGTCCTGTGGCTTTGAGGTGTTGGACCAGGGAAGAAGTTGGTTCCTCTTTATTTTATTTATTTATTTTATTTATTTTATTTTTGAACTTGTATACCGCCCTTCTCCCTGAGGACTCAGGGCGGTGAACAGGCAAATAAAAACATCAAATACAAATATTAAAATACAGTTAAAAATATGTATAAATTTGGCCCCATTAATTAAAACAATAAACAGAAACAAAAACAATTAAAAACACTTAAAAAGAGTTAGGCCAGCCCGGCTTGTTGGAAAAAGAAGGTTTTATGGGCACGGCGGAAGGCACTGAGGTCCTGGATTCTCCTTATCTCTAGGGGCAGCTGATTCCAGAGGGTAGGTGCCCCCACAGAGAAGGCCCTCCCCCTGGGGGTCACCAGCCTGCATTGTTTGGCTGATGGCACCCCGAGGAGGCCCTCTCTGTGGGAGCGCACGGGTCGATGGGAGGTCGTCGGTGGCAGCTCTTTTCTGACTGAGTTCTTGTGTTCTTCAATGCGTGCACTTATTCTTCTGTTGGTTTGTCCGATGTATGTGGTGGGGCAGGCGGTGCATGGGATTTCATATACTCCTTGATTTTCTAACTCAATTTTGTCTTTGGGGTTTCTTAGGATGGTGGATATTTTTCGGTTTGTGCAGAATGCTGTCTTGATGTTGTGTTTGTGGAGGATCTTGCTGATTCTGTCTGTGGTGCCTTTTATGTATGGGAGGAGGGCTTTGTCGTTTCCTTGTTCTCTGTCTTGGATTTTAGTGGAGGTTTCTTTTTGGATTAGGTTGGTGATCTTATTTCTTTGGAATCCATTGGATGTTAGTACGTTAGTGAGAGTGTGTAGTTCGGTTTTTAGGTGTTGTTCGTCAGCTAAGCGTTTTGTTCTGGAGATGAGTGTCTTGGCTACGGAGTTGATCTGGGCAGGGTGGTGGTGTGAGAGTGCGTGCAGATAGCGGTTTGTGTGTGTTTTCTTCGGTAGATGGTGTGTCTTAGGGAGCCATTGGATTTTTTGTAGACTAAGACATCCAGGAAGGGAAGTTGGTTGTTCGCTTCTGTTTCCATGGTGAACTGTATTTTGGGGTGTAGGCTGTTGAGGTGTGTGAGGAAGTTGTCCAGTTTTTCTTTCCCATGTGGCCAGATTATGAAGGTGTCATCTACGTATCTGAGCCAGAGTTTCGGTTTGTGATCAGATTTTTCTAGAGCTTGGGTTTCAAAGTATTCCATATAGAGGTTAGCAATGACAGGTGAGAGGGGTGATCCCATGGGTGCTCCTTCTATTTGTTTGTATTTTTGTCCGTTGTAGATGAAGTATGTGTTAGATAGGCAGTGGTTGGTCAGATCTAGGATGTGCTTAGGGGGGAGCTTGGCTGTGTTCTGATTGGTTGGGGGTTTGGCTGTGCTCTGATTGGATGGGGGGGTTGGCTGTGCTCTGATTGGATGAGTGTGTGTTCTGTTTAGGTGGGGGCTTGGTTGTGCTAACACACACACACACACATGACTAGAATGATGATGTGTATAAAATTATTAACATGAAGATTAATTAATATGATGATGATAGTATAATTATGATGATGATGATGTTGATGATTAACAATCTACGTGTAAGTGATTAAGTCTGTTTCTTTGATTTTTGAATGCAATTTAAAAAGCTGTAGGGTTATATTTGAAAGAGATACTAATTGGAAAATACACCATATTCTATAGGTATTGGGAATATTATATGCAACAATGAAAAGAGAGAGGGAAATGGAGTGGAGTGGAAGGGAGCAGGAATGGTGGGGAGAAAGAGTAAGGGTAGAGAGGGGAAAGGAGGAAGGGGAGGGGAGGCGAAGAGTAGAAAGGGAAGGAGAGAGAGAAGAAGAGAGAGGGGACAGGAGAAGGAGAGAAAGAAAAAGGGAAGGAGAGGGAAGAAGAGGAGAAGGAAGGAAGGAAGGAGAGAGAAGGAGATGGGAGGAGAGAAGAGAGGGAGGAGAAAGAAGAGGAAAGGAGAGGGATCAGAGGTGAAATCCAGCAGGTTCTGTCAAGTTCTGGAGAACCGGTAGCGGAAATTTTGGGTAGTTCAGAGAACCTGCAAATACCACCTCTGGCTAGCCCCAGAGTGGGGTGGGAATGGGGATTTTGCAATATCCTTCCCTTGGAGTGGGGTGGGAATGGAGATTTTACAATATCCTTCCCCCAGGAATGGGGAGGGAATGGGGATTTTGCAGTATCCTTCCCCTGGAATGGGTTGGGAATGGAGATTTTGCAGTATCCTTCCCCTGCCACGCCCACCAAGCCACACCCACAGAACCGGTAGTAAAAAATTTTGGATTTCACCACTGAGAGGGATGTTGTAAAAATAAGTGAAATATGGTATACAGGAGAAAAGAAAACAGACGGACAATTTCATATATTTTTTTTTTCTTGAGGGTTATACTATTGAAACTATAACGGAAGATAATATGGATGCTAAAGCACATCGGTTTAGAGGTTATTGGATACTAGTTAATATTTATATGAAAATTAAAATTCTGTGTAAAAGGGAGGAGTAAATAATATGAAATAAGGAAAATGGAATGTAATAATTGGGACTATGTTTATAAGAGCCTTGGTGGCGCAGCAGACTAAAGTGCTGTTAAGTAGCACCAGCTGCCTGCAATTACTGTAAGTTCGAATCTCACCAGGCTCAAGGTTGACTCAGCCTTCCATCCTTTCAAGGTAGGTAAAATGAGGACTCGGATGGTGGTGGCAATAAGCTGACTTTGTATATATAAAAAAAGAACACCGCTTGGGGGGGGGGGGCGAAAGCCCTACTAAGCAGGTATATACAAAAGTAAGTAGGCTATTGCTTAACGCATTGTAAGCCGCCCTGAGTCTCCAGAGAAGGGCGGCATATAAATCGAACCAATAAATAAATAAATAAATAAATAAATAAATAAATAAATAAATAAATATTTGAAATGTAAGATCCTCAAACATCACGCCATTCACACAAGGAAATGTATAAATTTTAAAAATAATAATAATAAAATACTTGATTAAAAAAAACCAAACCTGTAGCCAGAACGACTGACTCATACGAGAAAGTATCTCCTTGTTCCATTTTTCCCAATAGCCAGAAGAGCAATGGAATAAGGTTTTTTGGGGGGAGGTTTTTTTTTGTTTTTTGTTTTTTTTTTGCATTTGTTAGTAGCCTCAAAACCGATAAATCTTAGCTGAGCATCATATGAAAGAACAGATCTTCATCACGGATGCTGACTTTGGAAGAATAGCTGGAGGGTTTCGAAGAACAAAGAACGCCGAATATAGATTTCTTTTGCTCCATCAGCTGTGTGCCAGGGAATAAAATATCTTCATGTTCAAACTGTGCTTTGCAACTCTGGATCTCTCTCACCGCTGAGGATATCAGTATTTCAATAAAGCCTGCGATGTTCGGGCTGTGCATACATATTTATAGCATCTTTATCACCTTGGTAATGTCTCTTTCCTTAAACTTTAAGCTTTGATTCCTGGGGCCTTCAAAACTGGGTCCAAAGTCATCCAGCCAACTTCTGGGACCGAGGGAGCATTAGAATGTGAGTTTCTTCACTTTTAATCCAGTACCTTAAACCAGTGATGGTTAACCTTTTTGGGGCCAAGTGCCCAAAGTCCCCAAAATGTGATGTGAGTGCCTGTGTGCGCATATTCTCTGCACATGCATCCCACCCACCCACCCACCCATGCATGCACCCCACCACCAATGTATGCACCCCGGCCCCTGGCCCCTGTTTTGGCTTCCAGGTTGGTGCAGGAGTCTTTTCAGGCCCAAAATGGGGCACGGGGGGGCTCACAATCTCCACAGTTTCTCTCCCCAGTGCGTCCTAGCTTCCTCCTCCATCTCTGCCTTCATGCCTTCCCCAATATTTGCAGTTTCTCTCCCCAGCACGTCCTAGCTTCCTCCTGCATTCCTGCCTCCTTTGCCTTCAACGATCTTTGCAGTTTCTCTCCCCAGCGTGCCGTAGCTTTCTGTTGTGGCCCGCCAGTGGCCTGCGTGGATCGTGGCTGATCCCAATGAAGAGGAGGCTGCTGTGGTGTCACGCCAGCAGCCTGTGCAGCCAGCACTCGTGTCGGACAGCGAGGAGGCTGAAGAGGATGTGGTGCCAGAGGCAGAGACTCAGCCAGGGTCTTCAGAACCTCCAGAGGCCCCTTCCAGTGGAGAGAGCGAAGTGGAGGAGCCTCTCCTCAATGCTCAACCACGCAGGGCTGCCAAACGGCAGGAGAGGCTACTCAGGAGAAGGAGGTCTACTTGAGAGTAGGGCTTGAGAATAATTGGCCACTCCCTTAGCCTATTTAAGTCGCATGCAGCTAGTGCTTTCTTGCTGGAAACAACTCGTATTTATTATCAGACTATTTTGGTTTATCGTATCTTGTTTTCTGGGCTAGTTGCCAAGCTTTGCCGGTCTTGTTTATTCTTGCTACTTAATAAATTTGATAATGACCATTGGTGTGTGTCAATATCCTCGGAAATCCGGAGCTGGGGCAGAACAAGGAATCTTTTCAGGCCCAAAATGGGGCACTGGGGGGTGGGGAGAGCTCACAATCTCCACAGTTTCTCTCCCCAGTGTGTCCTAACTTCCTCCTCCATTCCTGCCTCCATGCCTTCCCCAATCTTTGCAGTTTCTCTCCCCAGCACGTCCTAGCTTCCTCCCCCTTTCCTGCCTCCTTTGCCTTTAACAATCTTTGCAGTTTCTCTCCCCAGCGCGCCCTAGCTTTCTCCCCCTTTCCTGCCACAGAGAAGCACCTGCGGCAGGTGGAATCTGCAGAGATCGGGGAAGGCACGGGCAGCAGAAATGCAGGAGAAAGCTACGGCATACTGAGGGAGAAAGGTAGGGCGCACTGGGGGAGAAGTTGTGGAGATTGGGGAAGGCCCTGCCCCCATGGATGTATGGTAGAGACCCGAAGATCAGCTGGCTGGCGGAAGGCGTGGCCTGGACTGGGGCAACAGTTGGCATGCCCACCGAGAGGTCTCTGTGTGCCACTTGTGTGCCGTAGGTTCGCCATCACAGCCTTAAATCCTGGAACACAATTGGCAGATTTCTCTTTCACATACACTCACAGACATACAGATGTTCATCTGTGTGTGTATAATCACATCTATCCTTTCATTGTGTACAATAATAGGGCAACATACGAGGCAACACCAAAATACCTGGGGGTCACCTTAGACAGGACCCTGTCCTTTAAGAAACAAGAATATGGCTGCCAAAGTTAACAGCAGAAATAACATCCTACAAAAGCTATGCGGAACAACTTGGGGAGCTTCAGCCCCAACTGTCCAATGTGCAGCCCTCGGGCTTTGCTACTCTGCAGCGGAATACTATGCCCCTGTATGGATAAACAGCTCACATACAGGACTTATTGATGTTCAACTTAACCATATGATGAGACTAATTACTGGGTGCGTAAAATCTACACCTAGTTACTGGTTACCAGTTCTTAGTCACATACTCCCCCCGCACTTACGACGACAAGAAGCTCTCATTCGGGAGTATAGTAAGATCCTGTTGAATTCCTCTCTACCCATACATGGATACATTCCTGATCTCTTAAGATGCTGATTAAAGTCAAGAAATCCACCAATCTTGACAGCGCATAAGTTGATGGCCGATCATCAGAATACCACACAAAAGTGGATGGACTAAGTTAGCGAAAATGTTTCCAAATCTCTCAGCCACATGTTGGAAATGTGGAAAAATGGTCGGCACCTTCTATCATTTATGGTGGACTTGTCCAGAGACCAAAAAGTACTGGTCCAAAATCCGACACTGGCTCTGTGAAATAACGGGACAGGAGGTAGTCCTTGCTCCAGAATTTTTCCTCCTGGGCATAACTGAAGATGGCCTTAATAACAACAAAACGCAACTCATAATCCAGATCACAACCGCAGCTAGATTAGCCTTTGCAAAATGCTGGAAAAATAAATCTATACCCTCAGAAGAAACTCTAATAAACAAAATCCTAGAGTGCGCAGAAATGGCGAAACTGACGAGTGAGTTAAATAATGAGGACAATTCTAAATATTATGACGTATGGGGAAATTGGTATAATTGGTTGAAGAACAAGATAAAAACATGACTTTAGGATATGACCTGTTTTGCACTTGAATTAAAGTTATATTGTATAGAATAGTGTATAGCTAAGGATGAAGCTTATTTAACATATGTCTCACTAAATTGTACAAACACTGTACCTCTGAAAGGAGATAGAGATTGTATATTTTCTTTTTATTTTGGAAAATTCAATAAAGTATTTTAAAAAAAAAAGTGGATGGAGGCGTGGAATAGCTGTTCCCCCCAAGATGTCTCCGAGCATATCAGTCCCAGTAGTAGACCTCCAGGATTTAGCCTACCCCAATACATATGGGTGACATATAATAGAATTAGAACAACTCATGGGGTGTGTGCTGACTCCCTGTATAAATGGGGAAAGACACCTTCAGCACAATGTGATTGCGGGGCCCCTCGACAGACTATCCAGCTTATAGTGAGGGAATGCCCTAACAGAAGGTATCCAGGAGATTCTAGGGACCTCCTCTGCATAACAACGGCAGCTACTGACTGGCTTTCCAAACTCAACATTAAACTTTGAACTGTTATTTCTGTTTTCCTTTTAGGTTTTCTTACTGCTTTTTTATTGTTTTAATTGTTTTTAACCTGTAAAAATGAAGTGTTTTAATACTGTGTGTGACCAACCATACGCTAAATAAATAAATAGGGCAAATATCAAGCAATGGGGAAATCAGGAGATTCAGGCAGTTCAAATGAGTATAAGGCTGTATTGCAAGCATAAGCTCTCTACAAGAATCTGACCAACTAACCGTCAAGGGAAAATGAGCGGGAGATAAGAAAGGCATCCAAGGTGGGCTGGACTTACTGTAGATCTCTTGCAGGCACTCAGGACTCGTGATTTATGATGTGTTTAACCTCTCCCTCAGGCTCAGCCAGGTCATCTCCTACAGCAAAATACTTAAGATGGCGGGAAAACATTAGAGAAGTGAAAAATATTTCACGTTCCAGGAAGGACTGAAAACATGAAACAATTTCACAGCCCCCTTTGCAGCTTTTGAGTAATAAACACCCCCCCCCCTTGCCAATCACTCCTGTTTGCATTGGAGCTGTCAGAGTTGATTGGATTATGAAAGCAAACCTTGATACGGAAGAAATGAAAAGGTAAGAAATGTTTACAGATAAGGAATTGTGTCAGCTGACGTGATTTTTCATCCAACGTGGAGAGAAAGGGTGCAGACTTAATTATAGCAATAAGCCTTGGACAATTCTGATTTGGAATTCTGCATATGAATTTACAGAGGGTGAGGCTGTCCAAATCTGATGAACGTTTATATACGGTCCTTATTTTATTTGACTAGAAGTCCAGGATTCCACATCCGATTATTTAAACATTTCTTTTTTTTTTTATTTATCTAATTATTACCGATGTATTGTTCGCAGGGAGTAATCTGTTCAAAGAATAAAAGTTTGGTTTCTTTGAAAAAGATGGAATAAATTTTATGTACCTTACAAATGGTACATACTTTACAAAGTAACAGATGTACTTTTGGGTCTGTTTGGCCCTTATTATAAAGGTTTGCCTACGGAGGTTATGCTTTTTAGCTAAGTATAGTTGAATGTTTCCCTCCCTCCCGCCCTCTCTCTCCCTCTCTCTCTCCCTCCCTCTCCCCTTCCTTCTCTCTTGCTCTCTCTCTCTCTCCCTCCCTCTCTCCCTCCCCCTCTCTCTCCCTCTCCCTCTCTCTCCCTCCCCTCTCTCTCTGCCTCTCTCTCTCCCTCCTTCTCTCTCCCTTTCTCTCTCTCCCTCCTTCTCTTCCTCCCTCCCTCTCCCCCCTCTCTCTCCCTCCCTCCCTCTCTTCCTCTCTCCCTCTCCCCCTCTCTCTCCCTCTCTCCCTCTCCTTCCCTCCCTCTCTCCCCTTTTCTCTCCCCCCTCTCTCTCCCTCCCTCTTTCTCTCCCTCTCCCCCCCTCTCTCTCAATATTTTTCCAGGGTGTGAATATTAATCACTTTACAAAGCAGATGAAGGAGGGGAAATGAAGAATGTGAAAATATGCACATTGAATATTAAATATGTAAAAGACCATGGGGTAGATATTAATAGATTATCTTTCTAGATGCAACATCCCTCAAAGACAGAGATTGAAAGATAGGTTATAATCAACTGTCTTTAAATTTCTGAGCTGATGCCTCTCTACCTCGTTTCCCTTGTTGAAAACTTGCTATTTTCTTCCGACGGTTGTACGATGCCTTTTTAATTACTTTCAGTTTTCCTAAAGCATTTCATTAAGCAGAGAAATTAATTTTATATTTTTATTCCAAAACATAGGCGAACTGTTCACGATTGGTTCAAAACTAACGCTACCAGTCGGCTGAGCTGACATCCATTTTATTTTTCCTTCAATCAAAAGTCTGAGCAGAATTCTTTGAATTTTATTTGATTTCTATTTTTTTTTTCATTTTGCAAAACTTACAGCAATTTTCTCATTATCCCAATTATCCCAAGCATGGATTAAGAAGATGATATGTCTTCTGAGATTCTGGTAGTGTATCAAGGTCCACTTGCATCAATGATTAGGATCATACTTCTGGAAGGGACCTAGGAGGTCTTCTAGTCCATGCTTGTGAAGAAGGCACAGAAGAGGCTGTACTTCCTGAGAATGCTCAGGAAGATAAATCTATCTCAGCATCTACTTCTGTCCTACTATCTCAGCACCATTGAGAGTGTCCTGACATACGGCATTCTTGCATGGTATGGGAGTAGCTCTGTAGTGGACAAAAAAGCTCTACAGAGAATCATTAAAACTGCCCAGAATATCATCAGGCTCCAGCTATTAGCCCTGGACAACATCTTCAAATCTTGCTGTGTGAGAAAGTTGCATAACATTCTCAGAGACTCTTCCCATCCTATTTACAATCTTTCTGGACTGTTGCCTTCTGGCAGAAGATACAGAACAATTAAAACTCGGACCACACGTTTTCTGAATAGTTTTTATCCCAGAGCTATAATTGCACTCAACAATGAACTAAAGGGCCACCATCAGTGAGCTGTTGGACAGAATTACTTGGTCTGTTGTGTGGATGTTTGGGTGGTTTTAGGAGTAGGGAATTTTTGGTGGGTGGGAGTGTGTTTGGGGATTGTCATGTGAGTTGGGTCTGGTCTCTGGGTGTTAAGAGAATTTTGTTGTATGGATATACTGTGTATACACATACAATGACAATAAAATTTATTTATTGATTCAAGGCAGTGGCCTTATATCATCCTGGTTGTCCAGTCTATTTTTGAAAACCTCCAATGTCGGAGTATCCAGAACTCTGGGAACAAAGCTCTTCTGTTGATTAATTGTTCTCATTGTCAGGAAATTTCTCCTAACTTCTAGATCGGATCTCTCTTTAACAACCCTGGTTTCTCTTTAGAGCCTTGGTGGCACAGCAGACTAAAGTGCTGTTAAATAGCACCAGCTGCCTGCAATTACTGCAAGTTCAAATCTCACCAGGCTCAAGGTTGACTCAGCCTTCCATCCTTTCGAGGTAGGTAAAATGAGGACCCGGATTGTGGGGGCAATAAGTTGACTTTGTATACAAAAGAACACCGCTTGGGGATGGGGGGGGGCGAAAGTCCTACTAAGCAGGTATATACAAAAGTATGAAGGCTATTGCTTAACGCATTGTAAGCCGTGCTGAGTCTCCGGAGAAGGGCGGCATATAAATCGAACCAATAAATAAATAAATAAATAAATAAATAAATAAATAAATAAACAAACAAACAAACAAACAAACAAACAAACCAACCAACCAACCAACCAACCTTCCATCCATTGCTTCTTAACAGATATCACATATTATGGACAAAAAAAAAAAATCAAGCATACATACATACATATGAACCATTAACACCCAGGGAATATCTATCTGTTTCATTAACGTCCTTCAATTTCATCCTACCTCCATCCATCTGAAACTCTTTCTCATTTTCATTCACCAAGTAATTATGAGAATCGATTTTCATAATTTGTGGCAATAGAACAATTAATTAATGGAACAACTTCCTCCAGAAGTTATGGGTGCTCCAACAGTGGAGGTTTTTAAGAAAACACTGGACAACTGTTTTTTTCTGAAACAGTGACATAGGGTTTCCTGCTTGAGCAGGGGGTTGGACTAGAAGACCTCCAAGGTCCCTTCCAACTTCTGTGGTTTATAACTAACATATGAAAGAGACTGGCCCTTGCTTTTGATCATTATTTTCTTGAGAAACCTCATCCAAGGTGGCTTTGTTTAGAACTTGAAATTCCACCTGAGTTTTGTTTTGTTTTAAAAAGAGACCAATTAATATAGCTTTTTTTCCCCTGAGATTTTTTCCTCTGAGAATTGAGGCTATTTATAGATTATCTTTTGTGTGTGTGTGAGAGAGAGAGGGAGAGAGAGACACAGACAGACGGACAGACAGACAGCAGACAGGAGGAAGGGAGAGGGAGAGGGGGAGAGAAAGAGAGAAGAAGAGGGAGAGGGAGAAAGAGAGAGAGGAAGAGGAAGGGAGAGGGAGAGGGGGGGAGAAAGAGAGAAGGAGAGAGAGTGGGAGAAAGAGAGAGAGAAGAGGAAGGGGGAGAGAGGGAGAGTGGGGAGAGGGAGGGGGAGAGGGAGAAGGAGAGGGAAAGGGGAGAAAGAGAGGGGGGAGAGAGAGAGAAGGAGAGGGAAAGGGGAGAAAGAGAGGGGAGAGGGGGAGAGGGAGAAAGAGAGAGAGGAAGAGGAAGGGAGAAGGAGAGGGGGAGAGAAAGAGAGAAGGAGAGGGAGAGTGGGAGAAAGAGAGAGAAGAAGAGGAAGGGGGAGAGAGGGAGAGTGGGGGAATGGGGAGAGAGAGGGAGGGAGGGAAAGAAGGAGAGGGGTAGGGGGAGAGGGAGAGAAAGAAGGGGAGGAAAAGGGGAGAACGAGAGGGGGAGAGGGGGAGAGGGGGAGAGAGAGAAGGAGAGGGAAAGGGGAAAAAGAGAGGGGGGAAAGGGACGAGAGGGAGAGAAGGGGAGAGGGGGAGGGAGAGAGGGAGAGAGGGGAAAAAGAGAGAGAGAGAGAGAGAGGAAGGGAGACGGAGAGGAAGAGAGAGAAGGAGAGGGAGAGGGAGAGGAGGAGGGACGAGAGGGAGAGGGGGAGAGGGGGAGAGAGATTGGTCTCCTCCACATCCCACCTACTTTGAAGTATTCCATTCTTTTAGAAAAGATAGCTTTAGGAAAGAAGAAAATCTCTCTTTTCAGCATCTCTATGGGAGGTGATTAATGCTTTGGATGCCTTCAACAGATCTGTGCTGTTACGTTGATGCACAGTGTAGACAAAATCTTCCTTTCTGCACTGATGCCTGCTGGTATTTGAGTGACCTTTGTGTCATTGGTCCAGATGCTTCCCTATTCTGGGTAGAGAACATCTTCTCCTGCGGTTTTTTTTCTAAATCGAGTCCAGCTACCTCTTCGCATCAGTCCTGCATCCCAATGCATGTTTCCTTTGAACACCGTTCCTTCATGTGGCTCTTGTGAGTTCCATGCCATGTGCAGGGTTGATAAATTGATTCAAAAAAAAAAAAAAAATGTTGGACAAAAATACGTATGTGGCAGGGGTGAAATCCAGCAGGTTCTGACAGGTTCTGGAGAACCCGTAGCGGATGAGGATAATTAGATAATTATCCTTCAGAGGATAATTAGAACTGCAGAAAAAACAATGGCTACCAACCTGCCTTCCATGGAGGACCTGTATACTACACAAGTCAAAAAGAGGGCTGGGAAAATATTTACAGACCCCTCGCATCCTGGACATAAACTGTTTCAACTCCTACCCTCAAAACGACGCTATAGAGCACTGCACACCAGAACAACTAGACACAAGGACAGGTTTTTCCCGAACGCCATCACTCTGCTCAACAAATAATTCCCTCAACACTGTCAAACTATTCACTAACTCTGCATTACTATTACTATTAATCTTCTCATCGTTCCTATCATCCATCTCCTCCCACTTATGACTGTATGACTGTAACTTTGTTACTTGCATCCTTACAATTTATATTGATATTGATTGTTTCCTGATTGCTTATTTGTACCCTGTGACTATCACTAAGTGTTGTACCTTATGATTCTTGATGAACGTATCTTTTCCTTTATGTATACTGAGAGCGTCTGCACCAAGACAAATTCCTTGTGTGTCCAATCACACTTGGCCAATAAAGAATTCTATTCTATTCTATTCTATTCTATTCTATTCTATTCTATTCTATTCTATTCTATTCTATTCTATTCTATTCTACCCTACCCTACCCTACCCTACCCTACCCTACCCTACCCTACCTTACACAACCCTACCAAATTCCTTGTGTGTCCAATCACACTTGGCCAATAAAGAATTCTATTCTATTCTATTCTATTCTATTCTATTCTATTCTATTCTATTCTATTCTATTCTATTCTATTCTATTCTATTCTATTCTACCCTACCCTACCCTACCCTACCCTACCCTACCTTACACAACCCTACCATATTCCTTGTGTGTCCAATCACACTTGGCCAATAAAGAATTCTATTCTATTCTATTCTATTCTATTCTATTCTATTCTATTCTATTCTATTCTATTCTATTCTATTCTATTCTATTCTATTCTACTCTACTCTACTCTACCCTACCCTACCAAATTCCTTGTGTGTCCAATCACACTTGGCCAATAAAAAATTCTATTCTATTCTATTCTATTCTATTCTATTCTATTCTATTCTATTCTATTCTATTCTATTCTACTCTACTCTACTCTACTCTACCCTACTCAACTCTCCCTACCCTACCCTACCCTACCCTACTCTACTCTACTCTACTCTACTCTACTCTACTCTATTCTATTCTATTTTATTCTATTCTATTCTATTCTTTCATTTGGAGAAAGGACAAATTCATTTCCCACTTAGTACTGCAGTGGCCACTTGGATTATTTTAATTTTCATTGCTTGACTCGCTACTTCTAAAAGAACTTTGGATCATGCCGTTACAATCTGGTGCTAGCAAAAGCAACTAATCTGCAGCCATAATGGGGCCACGAATCTCTGTTTATTTAACACATTTTTTTTTATTATTATTCCAAACACCATCCTCAATATCTTACTAATGGTGGAAGGCAGTTTGAGTCTCCGGGGTACTTAATAACCATGCAGGTGTCTTTGATCTCCTTCCAAATTCTCTCTCCCCTGAGCAGGTGATGTAAATGTACACCTTCTTGGCATACACTGGCAGTCTGCAGATAGAACTTGATCTCTCTCTATTACAACTTTTCTCCTGGGGAAGATGAATCTTTTCAAGTTCAGTTTGTAAAGATGTTCTGGGAACGGTGAGGTTGGGGAACTCTGCCCTGGATTGCTGAAGTTTATATAGGCACTAAATATTGGAGGGAGGGAATGAAGGAAAGTTCTAAGAGCTCTGTGTTTGTTTTTTCCTTAACTTGCAGATGTCATGCTATGGCAATAAGCCAATTACTTAATTAACATAATTCTAGGTCTTCGGTTCACAGGACTAATTATGAGCCTTTTTGTATCCCAGATCATTTATACATTGGTGTTTTGATATCCATCTAGCCCAGTAGTGGGCTCCTCCCGGTTCGGCCCATTTCGGCCGAGCCAGTAGCGGTGACGATGTGACGTCACCGAACCGATTCTCTTTGTCCCAGAGCTGGGCCCTCCCACCCACCCCCCTGTTATTCCTACCTTTATTTCTTCTTTTTTTAGCCTAGCTGGTAGGTGCGGCAATTGGATTGCCGCAACTCAGCTGGGCAGATACCGAACACGCTTGCGCAGAGCGGCAATTGCGCGAAGCATGTGCACGAAGAGAACTGGTAGTAAAGCCGAGTGGAACCCACCACTGATCTAGCCTCCTTACCAAGAGTAGAGAGGAAGAGAGGCAGAGGTGGCATTCAGCCGGTTTTGTTCTGTCGCCAACCCCACGCACACACACCAACAGACGTTCAGGAGTTAAAGACCAAACCAGCCGGCAAAATCCTTTTCCTTATGATAACGGAACTTGGCAACAACCTAGTGGCTGCCTGCCAAGAGTTTATTATTTACGAAGAGGAGAGATAACTTCTCCCCACTCCTGGTACATCAAAAGAAACAGCTCAATAATTACAATCAAGTCCAGAGATAATCCAGTCTTAAAGCAAAAGTCCGGCAATGCAGAATGGCGTGGAAGCTTTCAGCTTTGTTCGTCACAAGGTTTGACTGGCCACCACGCTCCCTTTTATATCCTGTGGGGTGTGGTCCAGTGATTTAGCCTAATCTCGGGCACGCCCTTTCTATTGTTGCGCGCACTTATCTCTGCAACGCTGGCGTGGGTCCAGCCAAGGCTCATTACCCTCATCACTGTCCACCTGTGGCTGCGTGGACGTGTTTGGCCCCGGGCCTATCTCTTGCCCTTCGGCGGTCACTGAAGGCATTGCCAGAGAGGAGGGTCCTGGAGAGGGAGGCCTTGCCAACTCCTCTCCTTCACTCTCAGAGTCCTCTCCTGCCGATGACACAGGCTCCGGTAACAGAGCCACAACAGGTTTGGACCAATTCGCCCGAACCGATGGCAGAAATCAAAGGTGGCCCGGCTCTGTGCCATCCTATTTAAGCACACTTTTGAGCCCAGATACATGCATGGAAGGCATGCGTGCCAGCAAAGCGCATGCATGGAAGGCCAGGCACGTGCGTGGACAGGCCATGTGTGAGCAAAGCGACCACGTGCGCTCATGCTCCCACATTTGCGAACTGGTAGGGAAAGTAAGTGAATGCCATCCCTGAAGAGAGAATATTATATATTTTGCAATTTTGAGGTCAAACCCACCAGAGTCTTTTTTTTTTTTTAATTGTCTGCTACATGGAAATTTCTAAAACTTCACGGAGTTCTAACTTCCTAACGGTCAGGACAATTAACCAGTGGAATGGCTTGCCTTCTGAAATTGTGGGTGCTTCATCCCTGGTGTATTTAAAGAGAAGACTGGACAGCCACTTGTCTGAAATGATAGAGGGTTTTCTGCTTGAGCAAGAGGTTGGACTAGATGACCTCTAAGGTACCTTCCTGCTCTATTCTGATTAATTGCACTACTATTAATCTTCTCAATGGTTTTAAAAGTTTTTTTTTAAAAAAAGTTGGCCACGCCCACTCAGTCATATTACCCCCCCAAGCCACGCCCACAGAACCGGTAGTAACAAATTTTACATTTCACCACTGCTATAAAGTATACCCTATAGACAGAGGTGGGTTTCAGCAGGTTCTGACCAGTTCTGCAGAACTGGTAGCGGAAATTTTGAGTAGTTCGGAGAACCGGTAGTAATAATTTTGACTGGCCCCTCCCCCATCTATTCTCTGCCTCCCAAGTCCCAGCTGATCAAGAGGGAATGGGGATTTTGCAGTAACCTTCCCATGGATTGGGGAGGGAATGGAGATTTTGCAGTAACCTTCCCCTGGATTGGGGCGGGAATGGAGATTTTGCAGTATCCTTCCCCTGTAGTGGGATGGGAACGGAGATTTTACAGTATCTTTCCCCTGCCATGCCCACCAAGCTATGCCCACCAAGCCATGCCATGCCCACCAAGCCACACCCACAGAACCGGTAGTAAAAAAATTTGAAACCCACCACTTCACACACTTCACCCTCACTGTAGTACTTGGTGATGTGGAAACGAATGACAAATTGGATTTGCAATGCTGGGATGCGAAAGAAACAATTCTGACAAGGGCTTAAGCTACAATTCTACGCCTCTTGTAAAATGGGGTTGTACATCTGGTATATAATTTTTGTTTTATTTGAAACAAGAATTGCTACATAAATCCCAAAGACTTAATATACGCCTAAGGTTTTTCATTTCACTATTATTACCATAGCTAGCATTAACTTTAAGTGCTAGGTCTTCTCCGGGGCATTTGTGGAACTAGCTTGATTTAGTATGTCAGGAAATCTCATGAAAACTTTGGTAATGATCCTGTCTCGGTTCTAATTGGTTCTAACAATGCAATAACTCACCTACATCCATAGGCAAAAATGTTCTCTAACATTTATTCACTAATATCTCTCTCTCTATTTTTTTTTTTTTTTTTTTTAAATGTCATCATAATGTTGTAACAAAGGACCACTGGTAGATGTGAAACAGTTATTTGCTTGCAGTTTGCCTGATTATCTATCAGGGCATCTCCTAGCTTCTTACAACATATAGCAAAATACAGAGAGCTCAAATAAATCTATAGGCACATTGGACATTACTCATGAAAATAAGCAGCTTAACTAAACCAACTGTATGTCAGAGTTGCACCCGTAGCAAACAGAACTCCAAGGCAGGTAGGTTCCTCGAAGGATTGGACATATCATATTGGCACAAGCTGGTGAAAACCGACTCTGAAATGTTCCCGCAGTTTTCCCACTTCCCGAAACAATCAGTCACATCAGTGGTGAAATTCATTTTTTTTAAAAACTATCAGTTCTATGGGCGTGGCTTGGTGGGCATGGCAGGAGAAGGATACTGAAAAATCTCCATTCCCACCCCACTCCAGGGGAAGGATACTTCAAAATCTCCATTCCCACCCCACTCTGGGGCCAGCCAGAGGTGGTATTTGCCGGTGTGCCACGCAATCGTTGGAACCTTTTTTTTTTTACTTTTTTTTTTTATTGAAAAAGTTTTTCAAATACAAATTTTCCCCCTTTTTTCTCCCCCCTCCTCCCTAACCCCCCCTCACCACCCGTCCCCCTGTGACTTCTTCAAAGTAAGATCCAAATTCATAACAGATTATATAATATTTTACCATCCCCTTACTCCATCCCCCAAATACTGACCCTTTCTTTTTAATAATATTATTACATCCCCCTTTTACCATACATTTCAAGATAACATTCTACTATAACATTGTATAATAACTTCTGATTTAGCATAGTAATATTATTATGACTCCCAATTTAGCAATAATCTGCCCTTTTTCTCCTCCCCCATACATATATCTATATATTAATATAACATTTCAAAACAACCTTCCACTTTAAAACTATATAATAAATCCTAATTTAACATTTAATCTTTTGTGTATATTAATATAACATTTCGAAACAGCCTTCCCCTATAAAGCTATATAATAAATCCTAATTTAACATTTATTCAACTCTACCCATTTCCTCCACTCCCATAAATGTATCTCTTAAACATCCCTTTTCTTAAACTAAACAATCAATAAACTAGCCTGTCTCCACCCTCTTTCCTACAAGATTACCATACATAACAATTCTTAATATCTTTATTCTTCTGCCCACCCTACTAAAAAAAAAATAAATTCCCTTATATAGATAAAATCAATGACTTTAAACTTATAATCCATATAATGTCTTCTTTGATGTCTTTCCACTGGATTGTTAACTCCATCACCATCACGGTTCGGGCGAATAGGTAGTAGTAAAAAATTGCTTTAAAAAAGTAAAAAAATGACTCGGACGATCACGCGCCACATCTGATTTCCTCCCCACCTCACTGTTCTACTTATCCTCCCAAGCCTCCTTTTGGCGCACAAACCGGTTCAGATTTCACCATGGCCCCCAACACTCTGGGTCATCCCAAATGTGCTTTTTCAAATGGTAACAATTTCCTTGAAGGCAATTTGCTTCCCATCCAAGAAGCTTCTTCAACTTTCTAGTGCAGGGGTCCCCAACCTTTTGGACCTCAGGGACCACTAAATTCATAATTTTAAATCCCGCGGACCACTAATATGATCTGCCTAATGACCAGCTGGGTGGGCGTGGCTAGGTGGTCATGTGACTGGGTGGGTGTGGCCAACTCAATGTCACTCGCATCGAGGGGCACCTCACCAGCCTCTACTCACTCCTTCCATCCCAGCCACTCCTCGCCTCCCCGCCTGGGCTCCTTAGGGTGTTCTGTCCCCAACCCCACGCACACTACACCAACAGACGTTCAGGAGTTAAAGACCAAACCATCTGGCAAAATCCTTTTCCTTATGATAACGGAACTTGGTAACAACCTAGTGGCTGCCTGCCAAGAGTTTATTATTTACAAAGAGGAGAGATAACTTCTCCCCACTTCTGGTACATCAAAAGAAACAGCTCAATAATTACGGAGTTAATCAAGTCCAGAGATAATCCAGCAAAGTCTATAGCAAAAGTCCGGCAATGCAGAATGGCGTGGAAGCTTTCAGCTTTGTTCGTCACAAGGTTTGACTGGCCACCACGCTCCCTTTTATATCCTGTGGGGTGTGGTCCAGTGACTCAGCCTAATCTCGGGCACGCCCTTTCTTCTGTTGCACTTATCTCTGTGACGCTGGCATGGGTCCAGCCAAGACTCATTACCCTCATCACTGTCCATTTGTGGCTGCATGGAACTGCTTGGCCCTGGCTCTATCTCTTGCCCTTCGGTGGACACCGCAGGCATTGCCATAGAGGAGGGTCCTGGAGAGGGATGCCTTGCCAACTCCTCCCCTTCACTCTCGGAGTCCTCTCCTGGCTCCGGTAACGGAGCCACAACATAGGGCCCCAAAAGGAAGCAGTTGTTGGAGCTAAGCAGCCACCACGAGAAAGAGTTGGCAAAAGAAGCTCAATTCAAATTGACTCTGACTGAGAAGGAGGCCCAGCAGAAGCACCTCACTGAGGACTACGAGCATAGACTTTCCAAGCAGAGGGAAGACCTGCGGGAGTGCGGGAAGGCCAGGTACCGGTGCCTGGAGGCTCAGTGGGCTGAGATGGTCAGTCAGTTCCAAGCCATGAGGCAGTCCTACTGGAACGGGGCCCTCTGGCTCTTCGCCACCAGCGGCACTTCCCTCCAGCCTTCACCCAAAGCCCCACACCAGGAGGCCGAAGCAGACCCCAAGTTGGAATTTCTGTCCCCCTCTGACCCACACAAAAAGAACTCAAAGGGGGAGACTCTTTGCAGCAACATAAATGTTCATTGCACGTATCTGTCCCAGGGGAAGTAGCTTGAGGACCCCTGATTTAGTGCAATATAAAAAATGCAAATAATTTTTTTGTGGACCACCAAAATTTTCTCGCGGACCACCAGTAATCCACTGACCACCAGTTGGTGACCTTTGCTGTAGTGTATAGCTCAATGCCTATGGAGATTCTCAGTCATCCAGATCTTGATTGTCCCAAAAGATGCCTATCCCATCCCATTTGCAACCTTCCCAGCTGGCTTGCAACGAGCATAGTCATTGGGGCAAAGCAAATGCGCTTAACTTTTGCACGTTTCCCTTAACAACTGCAAGGATTCACTTAACAACGATGGCAAAAAAAATGGTCATAAAATTGGGCGTGACTCGCTTAAAAAGCGAGTTGTTTAGCAACAGAAATTCTGATCCCAATCACCGTCATACGTCGAGGATTACCTGTATGAAGTTAGCTTCGCCGTGGGCACATTTCCCCATAATTTAATTTGCTGTTTTTCTATGAAAGAAATCTTTTTGCAACTCCCCATTGAGATGCATAAATGGATCCCAGCAGCTGTTAACGTGAACAAAGCAAGTTTTGTATCCTTTGTAGGACTTTCAGGTTTAGTAATATAAGAAAATAGCATGCTGAAAAGAGAAATCGGCCTTTAAATTTTGTTGCATTCTCTCGTAAATTGTTTTCCAATATTGTTGAGCTTACTACATTGCCACTAAACGCGAAAAATGATTCCCTTGCTTGTTAGATTTCCAACAATCTTTAGAAAACAATTTGTTTATTTGTATAATCAATACTGGAGTAATATAGCTTTGATAGAATATCGTGCACTAATTTTCTCTAAGTATAATGTCAACCATAAATGTGATATTTTTCCTCTATTCCATTTGTTATGTATCAATGATATAATGTCTGGATACATTTAATCCTGTAACATTTGATTTATTCACATTCTGGATTCTACTTCATCTCTTACCTATAAAAAAAATATTCAAGGCTTCTCGTTCAGCCCTAATCAGCAAAAGTGTCCATTAAGTGTTGTCAGAAATAACAACATATATATATTAATCAAATAAACCTACTTCATATTCCATTACTTTTAAGACAGTAACTCATCACATTGTTTATTTTTCTGAAAATACAGTGAGAGATCTTTTTCTTCCATACCTTATCTCATGCACCAAGACAAATTCCTTGTGTGTCCAATCAAACTTAGCCAATAAAAAATTCTATTCTATTCTATTCTATTCTTTTATATTTTCTATATTCTATTCTTTTATATTTTCTTTATTCTATTTTCTCTATTCTATTCTATTCTATTCTATTCTATTCTATTCTATTCTATTCTATTCTATTCTATTCTATTCTATTCTTTATATCCTATCCTATCCTATCCTATCCTATCCTATCCTATCCTATTCTATTTTTATTCTATTCTATTCTATTCTATTTTCTTTATTCTATTCTATTCTATTCTATTCTATTCTATTCTATTCTATTCTATTCTATTCTACTCTACTCTACTCTACTCTACTCTCCCCTACCCTACCCCACCCCACCCCACCCCACTCCACCCCACCCCACCCCACCCCACCCTACCCTACCCTACCCTACCCTACCCTATTCTATTCTATTCTATTCTTTTCTATTCTATTCTATTCTACTCTACTCTACTCTACTCTACTCTCCCCTACCCTACCCTACCCTACCCTACCCTACCCTACCCTACCCTATTCTATTCTATTCTATTCTATTCTATTCTATTCTATTCTATTCTATTCTATTCTATTCTATTCTATTCTTGTAACCCGTCATTCAAATCAGCTCAATCTTATCCAAAAATAAGAGTTTCAAGAATTAATATGATGTTTAATTTTGTAATACTTGCCTAAAACTTCCTTTCAAGATTGAAAAAAACTCAGGCAACATAATTTAACTTTCCATTGTGTCATATTCTTAAAAAACAAAAACAAAAACTGTTAACAAGCAGTTTTCAGAATTGATTAAGAAAGGGACTGACTTTGTAAAAGTTCTGGGCCAAAATGATGATCCCTTGCCTGCCAGAGCATTAAAGCCCACTCAAGATTGCTACATTACACTCTTCTCCTGGGGAGCTATTGTACGGGGCGCTTATGGGTAATCTCAAGTCCTCTTCCTAGTCTGGGGATGAATTCCGTGAAGCCAATCCTTTTGTTGGCTCTTCATTCAACCTAGTCTTCACCTCTGCTCTCAGTGGAACCATCTTCAGTTCACAATTGCTTCCCAGGAAGTCTGACAGACCACAATATCAGCATAGCAACATTGCATTAGGCAAAGGTGGGCTTCATAAAATTTACCTACCGGTTCACCCAGCACCAAAAATGTGAGAAAGAGTTTATGTGCGCCCCCTTCACTCTCCCGCATGCCTTCCGCTCGTGCAGGTGTCTTGCACACTTGTGCACAGTTTAGAAAACATGGCTAAATAGGACAGCATGGCGCCAGGGCAGGTGGCCGGGCCCACCTGCGATCTCCACTACTAGTTAGTAGTACTAGTTGGGTGGTGGGTTCCTCCCGGTTTGGTCCAGTTCGGCCGAGCCGGTAGCGGTGATGATATGACGTCACCGAACCGGTTCTCCCCACCGCCCTCCCAACCACCCCCCATGTTATTCTTACCTTTTATTTGGTCCCACCCCCAATCTATTGCTGCCTCCTGAGTCCCAGCTGATGACTAGAGGGAAAAAAAACTGTTTAAACTCTTGCCGCGGGGCTTCAAAGGGCCGTCCTACAGCTGATCAGTGTTAAAAGCAAACAAATGAGTCGGGTCGTAAGTGCGAGGACTGGTCGTAAGTGTGAGGACCTTCCAGAAATGACTCTGACCAGCTAGCCACGCCCGCCTAGTCACATGACCTCCAAGCCACACCCACAAAATAAGCCACGCCCACAGAACAGTAGTAAAAAAAAATTAGAACCTACCCCTGGCCCACCCCACCCGCAGGTCCTGCAGGTCGCTACTACTGGTTCACCTGAACCAGTCCGAACCGGATGAATCCCACCTCTGGTATTATGGTAGAAGAAAAGATGAAACTTTTAACACTCTCTCCTTTGAGTTCTAACTGAGGTAAATAGAAGGTTGTAAGGGTTCTCATGAGCAAAGTCGAGAATATTTTTAAATAACTTGAGCCTGGCGAACAGATGGAGCAGGGAAGGAAAAAGCTCTGTATTGTAAGCTCCACTGAGAGAAAAGAGAAGGAATTTTTATTTTGTTGCTTGTTTTCTTTGTTGAAAATGGTACCTGGGAAAAAAACAGTCACTGAATATATAAGCGAGGTGGTTTGTTTGTTTTTTTTAAACTAAATGTAAGAAGCAGATAGATGTTTAAAATATATTTTCATATATTAAGTTAATTCCATTGAGAAAATCAACAGGGGTCCAAATGTTAATTACCTTAATTTTCTTCCAATTCCTCACACATTTTCCATACTGATTTTCTTTCTTTCTTTCTTTCTTTCTTTCTTTCTTTCTTTCTTTCCTTCCTTCCTTCCTTCCTTCCTTCCTTCCTTCCTTCCTTCCTTCCTTCTTTTTTCCTTCCTCCTTCCTTCTTTCTTTTCTTCCTTCCTTCCTTCTTTCTTTCTTTCTTTTCTTCTCTTTCTTTCTTTCCTTCCTTCCTTCCTTCCTTCTTTTTCCTTCCTCCTTCCTTCCTTCCTTCCTTCTTTCCTTCCTTCCTTCCTTCCTTCTTTCTTTCTTTTCTTCTTTCTTTCTCTTTTCTTTCTTTCTCTTTTCTTTCTTTCTCTTTCTCTCTCTCACTCACTCACTATCCTCCTTCCTTCCTTCTTTCTTTCTCTTTTCTTTCTTTCTTTCCTTCCTTCCTTCCTTCCTTCCTTCCTTCTTTCTTTCTTTCTTTTCTTCTTTCTTTCTCTTTTCTTTCTTTCTTTCTCTTTCTTTCTCTCTTTCTCTCTCTCACTCACTCACTATCTTTGTTCCTTCCTTCCTTCGTTCCTTCGTTCCTTCCTTCCTTTGTTCCTTCCTTCCTTCCTTCCTTCTT
>JAKOOJ010000028.1:2951493-2965120 GCA_022577455.1 Arizona elegans
CTATGCTTAGGTCATACCAAAGGCGGCGTAGTTCTAAATTTTCTAAGCCCAAAATTCCAAGTCTGGTGGCATAAGGTATTTTGTTGCGAGCGCTGTGTTTTAGTAAGACCTTCTTATTAACCAGCTTTAAAATGAATAAGATCACCGAGAGTTGATTTGGTGGTCGATTATCATTGCCAAGCCAATTTCTATTTTGGAAGGCTGTAGAAAGCTCAGTGTTGTTAAGACAAAAGAAACTGGATAAATACAGGGAGCCTAAAAACACAAATTTATCAACTACTAGCATTAGTGAGGCCACTCTTGGAATACTGCATTCAGTTCCGGATACCACCAAAAGGATATTGAGGCCCTAGAAAGAGTGCAGAGAAAAAAAATGGGGGGCAAAGGTACCCAAGTGGTTAGAAAAGATGATAACAAAACATGTAGATTTTAAACCTGAATTGTTTTCATTAGGTATAATATCAGAAAAAAAAACTTGATAAGAAAAGTATGTATTTAATATTCCATGTGTCAGGATTCTGACAGATGTCCTAATTAAGTCATGAGCCTCGAGCCAAGCTTCAAAAGAAATCCAGTTATTTATTAGGAGCTCCATGTCGGCACGTTCCCAAGTGAAGTCAACTCTGACTCCACGTAATTTACAGCCCTAATCATGACCCTATTTCCCCCCTCCCCAAAGGATGTATCACCAAACACATTCACCAACAGAGCAATTTCACAGGTTGTAGAGATCACTCCCCTCTGGCCTCTGTGGCTAACCCTGGTAGACAGCCTTGAGGAAGATATGTCTGGAATGTGCTCCTGTCTTTGGCTGCCATGTTGCTTCATTGGTCTCCCATCCCGCTTGTCTATGGCAACTCAAGAGCAGGCTAGGGATACTTTGCGAGTTGACAATATGTCCTAACAGCAGCAAGGATTATTTTTCCACAATATTGGAAAAAGAAAGATGAAGAAATAGTCAGGAAGATACGAGATTGTGGAGAAATGGATAGATTGACATTGAAAATTAAACAAAAAGAGGATGTAGAATATTATCAAACATGGAATTTATTTTACCAATGGTTGGGGGAAAAGGGGTGGAGACTAAGAATGTAATTTGTATGGTTAAGCAAATTACATACCTAGATAACATGATGTTTATTAAGCATCAAGAAATGTATTTAATAGAAAATCAATAATATCGGGGAGGGGAGAAGGTGTGCAAAGAAGAGCAAGAAAGATGATGAGGGATCTGGAGGCTAACCCATATGATGACTATCATTATTATAGTGAAGCCCTCAGAGCAATGCCTGAAGGATTTCCTTGATAACTGGAAATATTGAATTTATCAAATCAGAAGACCCACATTTTAGAAAAAAAACCCACCCTGCTTTTAACGGCCTACATTTTTCAATGCTACCTTAATAATTCTTAGCTTCTTGGTTAGGATTTGAATAATTAGCTTTCCACCAGCCTTAGACTGTGAGTTTTACCACAGACTACTCACAGCTAATATTGTGGGATTTCCTAATACAAACTGATAAAAAGTATTAATGTATAACACACCAGATTTAACTGCGGTTGAAAAAGAAATAAGCTTGGATAATTAATATAATGCCAGGAAATAGTAGAACGGAAGACAAAAGAATTGGAGAAGATCGCAAACTATCAAGATCTGAAAATCAAAGTTGAAATTTTATGGCCTAAACCAGCTGTGATGGTCCCAATAGTTTTTGGCACACTGAGTGCCATGCCAAAAAAATATCTTGGATGGCGCCTTGACAAAATTTCCATCTGTCGGTTGCAAAAAGCCACACTGCTTGAATTATACCTGTCTTGTGTCAATACATTATTACGACATCTGTTGTGGCCCGTCAGCGGCCTGTGCAGATTGTAGCTGATTCCGACAATGAGGAGGCTGGTGTGGTGTTGCGCCAGCAGCCTGTGCAGCTGGCACTTGAGTCAGACAGTGAGGAGGCTGGAAAAGATGTGGTGCCAGAGGTGGGGATTCAGCCAGGGCCTTCAGAAGCTCCTTTAAATGAAGAGGATGAAGAGGAGGAGCCTCTTCTCGATGCACGGGCACACAGAGCTGCCAAAAGGCAGGGGTGGCTCCTCAGGAGGAGGTCTCCTCGAGAGTACGGCTTGGGGCTAATTGGCCACTCCCCTAGCCTATTTAAGGAGGAACGCCGACTGAAGCAATTTGCAGAGAACAACTTTAGTTCACTCTCCTTCGTGTCTGGATTCTCTGCAAAATTGCTTCTGGGCTTTCTGCCAACTCTAGTAAGACTGTGATTACCTTATCTTAGAATTCTGGTAGACTGTTAAGACAGTTTATTAACAGCCTTTGGTTGATAAAGACTGAGTTATACAAAATAAGCTTTGTATAGAGTTTGTGTGTGCTGCGTTGTTTGGGGTCTGTAGCTGGGGCAGAACAACATCCTAGGATCTTGGGAAGAACACAATGCCCATGAAGAGCAATCCCAATGAAACAACTTTGCATGGTTGTGAGCAGAGAACAATAATATAATTCTGGACCTATCATTTAAAAATAGATTTCAGCCAGCCAAAGAGCTGGTTCACTTATCTTTTTGACTTTGAATGTGTCAAAGTTTGTATGTACGTTCCCTTAATGCAGTGTCATGAGCACTCTCTATATCAGGGGTGTCAAACTCATGGCATCATGTTGCTGTCACGTGATGTATCGTTTCCCCATCGCTAAACTGGAGGTGGACATGTCCAGCGCATGACGTATCCGGCCCACGGGCCATGAGTTTGACAGTCCTGCTCTATATACTTCTGAGTTGTACAATGTTCCCTACTCCTTTATCATAAGGAAGGTTCTCATGGAGATATCCGGAATTCCAATGTTCCAAGTATTCCCTAGAATATCAGCTCCTGTGGATTACTTTGAGCAATAACAGAATAACAGAGCTGGAAGTGATCTTGTAGGTCATATAGTCCAACCCCCTGCCCAAGCAGGAGACCCTACACCAGTGGTGGGATTCAAGTAATTTAACAACGGTTCTCTGCCCTAATGACTTCTTCCAACAACCGGTTTGCCAAACTGGTCAGAAAGTTTAACAACTGGTTCTCCCGAAGTGGTGCGAACCGGCTGAATTCCACCACTGCCCTATACCATTTCTGACAGATGGCCATCCATTCTCTTCTTGACAGCTTCCAGTGATGAAGCTCCCAGATACTTCTGAAGGCAACTTCAGTTCCATGGGTTGATTATTCTCACTGTCAGGGAATTTCTCCTTATTTACAGGTTGAATTTCTCCTTGTTCGGTTTCCATCCATTATTCCTTGCCTGGACTTCAGGTGCTTTGGAGAATAGGTTGGCCACCCTCCTCTCTGTGACAGTCCCTCAAATATTGGAAGACAGCTGTGTCAGGTCTCTCCTGGTCCTTCTCTTCACTAGACTAGCCATGCCCAGTTCCTGTAACCGTTCTTCATATGTTTTAGCCTCCAATCTCTTTGTTGCTCTTGCTGCACTCCTTCTAGAGTCTCAACATCGTTTTTTATAGTGTTATTGGGAAATACTTATTTCCCGTCTTTAAAATGGAATTTCCTCATGAAGGTAATTAGATTTGCATAGATGTTGACTTCAGTATAATCCAGTGCACATTAATTCACCCTAGATTAGGCTAGGGTGGATTGGTTAGGTCAAAAAAATTCTGTTCCTCCCTTCCACTTTCCAGACAAAGTTTGACGGTGCTTCTTAAGGTCTCTTGGGGCACAATGCAGCTGTCAGTCAATTTTCTTTTTCACCCTGGACAGTTTCCAACCACAGTTAGAGCCGAAAAAAATAGAACATGTTTTTATTCTTTTTTTTTTTTTAAGAAGAAATGCGACCTTCAACATTTCTTTTAAAAGAGAGAGAGTTTTATATGAGGAAATAATACTGGCTCAACCATTGGTTATAGGCCAGCCTCATAGAACAGAACAGAACAGAACAGAACAGAACAGAACAGAACAGGGTAGGGTAGGGTAGGGAAGGGTAGGGTAGGGAAGGGTAGGGAAGGGTAGGGTAGGGAAGGGTAGGATAGAGTAGAGTAGAGTAGAGTAGAATAGAATAGAATAGAATAGAATAGAATAGAATAGAATAGAATAGAGTAGAGTAGGGTAGGGTAGGGTAGGGTAGGGTAGGGTAGGGTAGGGTAGAATAGAATAGAATAGAATAGAATAGAATAGAATAGGGTAGGGTAGGGTAGGGTAGGGTAGGGTAGAATAGAATAGAATAGAATAGAATAGAATAGAATAGAATAGAATAGAATAGAATAGAATAGAATAGAATAGAATAGAATTCTATTGGAAGGTGAAGTCACGGGAATAGTCCAAGCCAGGAGTTTGGGGAGTCTTTTTCATCAAAGCCAGCCAGGAAGAGGCTCCAGACTAACCTTCCAGGCAATGGCCAATTAGTCCACCAGACAGATAACTGGCTGTTCCAAACACAAACATCAACATCAGGGGTGGGTTCTACTTACCTTTAGTACCGGTTTGCAACCCACCACTGATCAATGCTCTCCTCAACTGAATTAAATCCCTGAGCTGCAGAGTTCCAGAAACACAAATAACCATCTGGCCACGACCCACACATGTTGCTTCCAGCAACGCCTCCCTCTGCCTGCCATGCTAAATAGCCCGTCGTGGTGCAGCCCATTCATAGGGGCAGGGCCTTTCCTCCATCAATCTGGCAGATCTCCGCCTCTCTGCCCTGCGTGCTCTGACATCTACCAAGGCTGGTAGCTCCTCCACCTCTTCATCATTTTGGCCTGAGAGCTCTCCCCAGCGGAGGCATGTTCTGCCAGCAGTTCAAGGTCAGCAATACTGGATATGCCGGGAATGTTTTCATTTTCCCCCGAGGCCTCTGAGGAAGATGTGGATGAGCTGTCATCCACAGGGGACCTCACAGGTTAAGAGTTCCATAGGACAATCTGTAGAAGACTCCTTCCATTTCCCTAGATGTGACTTTTATTTTCCCTCAGTGCTTTTCTATTAAAAGAACAGGTTTGGTGAAAATCAGATAGGTGTTTGCTCGAAGCGAGCGATTGTCATGCTATATTTGAAGCAACAAGAATAGTCAGAGGCGGCGGCTTCAGCTAATTTTGCATGGAGATAATTTTGTTCGCCTCATTGGGCCCCCCTCCCCTAAACAACTTGCACAAATAGCTGGGAAACAAATGGTTGGTTTTTGTCTCTCTGATTAAATGACCCACAAGTACACTCAGGTCAATTTATTTGACCCCACTGAGCCTTCTCCTGCAATTATACAAATTCCTTGCAAGCTGAAAATAATACAGGTCATTTCAAAGCCATCGTTCCTGAGACTTAATCATAGAGCTGAGAAGGTCTAAGTCAACTTTGTTGTTAACCGCCATTTATTCTCCCGAGCAAAATTCAGAGAGATTCCTTGTTCCGGCATTCAAAATCCAATGCCATGCAATCTTGGGGAATTTTTCAGAAGGATTTAAACCTGTGGTACTGATAGAGGAGAATATTTGAAGCCAGGGGTGGGCTTCAAAAATTTTAGCAAGGGGTCCTCTGCCTGGTTGCTGGGTGGGCGTGGCCATGGTGGGCGTGGCCTAGTCGGTCTCCTGCACCACAGTGGTGGGGAGTTGTTTTTGCCCTCCGAGGAATTTTCCAAGGCACCTGAAGGCCAGACAAGGAATAATGGATGGAAACTGATCAAGGAGAGTTTCAACCTAGAAATAAAGAGAAATGTTCTGACAGTGAGAACAATCAACCAATGGAACAAAAATTGCCTTCGGAAGTTGTGGGAGCTTCATCCTTGGAAGCTTTCAAGAAGACACTGGACTGCCATCTATTGGAAATGATATAGGGTCTCCTGCTTGGATGGGGGGTTGAACTGGATGACCTACAAGATCCTTTCCAACTCTGTTAATCTATTAAATCTGATATATTATTATATACCACCCAGAGTCCCTCTTGGAGTGAGATGGGCAGTTGAGAAATGTGAAATATAAATAAATAAATTCATACCAATGTTCCTGACTCAGCCCCTGATTGATTCAGGTCAGAAAAACCTCTGGCTGATGTGTTGAGAACAACAAAGTCAGTCCGAATGAATTCAGAAGATCCGGTGCAGGTAGTCCTCGACTTAGAACAGTTCATTGAGTAGCCGTTCAAAGTTACAACGTCACTGAAAAGGGTGATTGGCGACCATTTTTCCCACTTAACGACCATTGCAGCATCCCCATGGTCACGTCATCAAAAATTCAGACAGTTGGCAACTGACTCACATTTATGACCATGTATGCTGGGATCGTGTGATCTCCTTTTATGGCCTTCTGACAAGCAAAGTCAACAGGTAATCTGGATTCATTTACCAACTGCCATGATTCACTTAACAACTGTGGCGAGAAAGGTCGTAAAATGGGGCAAAACCCACCGAACAAATGTTTCGCTTAGCAACATAAATGTTGGGCACAATTGTGGTTGTAAGTCGAGGACTAGCGGTAATCACACAACCCTTTTAGACATGCCGTGTCTCTTCACCCCCGCCTTTTAATCACACACCTGAAATATTAAAATAGTGAATTCCAAGGGAGATCCTGAAGAGGCCAACACTGGAAAAATTCTTTTATCTCATCCTAAGGTACAGATTGCTAAAATGTGTTTTAAGAATAATTTTATTGGATCAGTAATAATTTACTGGGTCAGAGTAGCATCAACAATATATAAACACACATTGCAAAATGGAGATATGAAAACTTACACACACACACAAACACACACACACACTCCTGGGATGGGTAGGAGAGACGTATGCATATTTATGATCTTTGCACAAAAAATGTGTATGTTGGATCTTCACTGTTTTTAGGAATCCCAAGACTCTTGGTCTATCCATTATGCATTGGTTTTAAGTTAAAGCTTCAAATATATATTGAACTAGCTGGACGCCCGTGCTTCGCTACTATGTGATCGGGCATGATAAGTTGACACTTAAAGCCTGAAACTTAATGTAGAATGTGTAACTCTGTAGCATCAGAGTGTGAGAGTGCCAGGCAACTGGCAAATGGAACAGAGGAGGAGGGGGAGTAGAATGTCCCAGCCCACAGGCCGGATGAGTCATGTGCTGGCCACGCCCACGCCCGGTTTGGCGAAGGGGTAGCATTAGAGCATGTTAATATAAGGAAACTGGCAGTTGGAACAGAGTTCTTTTCAGGTGGGAAAGGGGAGTAGAACATCTAGCTCCTTAGCATCAGGGTGTGTGAATATAAGGCAACTGGAAGTTGGGACAGAGTTCTTTTCAGGTGAAGAGGGAGAATAGGATGTCTAGCTCCTTAGCATCAGAGCATGTGAATATGATACTGTATATGAAATACCAATGATCTGATGGTCATTTCAAAAAATCCTTTCTTAGCGAGCACCTAGAAGCCAAGAGGGACATACATGCCAAATTTCAGGTTTGTAGGCTTTACGGTTCTGGAGATTTCATGATGAATGACTGGTATTTGACTTCTATCTCTATCTCTATCTCTATCTCTATCTCTATCTCTATCTCTATCTCTATCTCTATCTCTATCTCTATCTCTATCTCTATCTCTATCTATCTATCTATCTATCTCTCTCTCTCTCTCTCTCTCTCTCTCTATCTCTATCTCTATCTATATCTATATCTATATCTATATCTATATCTAATAGAATCTCTGTTACTGTTGACTCTTACCTTTTGCATGGAACTATCTTTTTAATAGTCAGGAAAATAAGGGGAGAAGAGATTGCATCCTTTTAAATAAATCACAATTCTTATTGAATAATTAAAAAAATGCATTATGGTTCAGATGAAATGTCTCAATTCAACATTTGACATCATGTATAATAACAAAGAATGAAGAAGAACGGGGGCAAAAATAAATAATTCTATAAATGTTGTAATTTATGCAAATGTATGTAACTGAGCAAAAGAACACTTTTTTTAAAAAAAAAAAAGAAATTCTGTTGCCGGATCATCTATATTATAATAACACAATTAGCTTTCTATATAAGCTTCTGTAAAAATGGACCTCTAGATAATTGGAAATGCAAATGTTAAGAAAGTTAAGCCTTCACTTATGATTTTTAAACATTATCAGTTGCAATTAAAAATGAAGAATTCATTTTAATTTTCTGAACAAAGAGTTCAGCATTATAATATTCTTTCAAGATGTTGACTTTTTAATCCCTGTAAAGGATGCTGCATTATATTCCAATGTTCTGCTGACTTTATTATAAATACTGGAGGAAGTTGTCTTTGTAATTTTTCTTTTACTTAAAAGCATGTTAATACAACTGAATAACTTTTACAGAATAGTGCTGCTATAAATAGAGTTTCCTGATTTGAATCTTTTGCAGAAAATTGTTTATCACACTGGCGGATCCTTATGCAAAAAAAAATAAAAATAAAACAAGAATATAATTCTCCAATGCATGTATACTGGTCAACTAGAATATGGAGCAGTGAGGGCTTGTTTTTAAAAGCATTTTTTCTACAACCTCTTTGGCCGAAAAAATGCTTTTAAAAGTAAAAAAAAAAAAGCCTCTGACGATCGCGCAGCTCAGCTGGGATCATCAAAGGCTTTTAAAAGCATTTTTTCTACAACCTCTTTGGCCGAAAAAATGCTTTTAAAAGTAAAAAAAAAAAAGCCTCTGATGATCATGCGGCTCAGCTGAGATCGTCAAAGGCTTTTAAAAGCATTTTTTTTCTACAACCTCTTTGGCTGAAGAGGTTGTAGAAAAAAATCCTTTTAAAAGCCTCTGACGATCCAAGCTGAGTTGCCTGATTGGCAGAGGCTTTTAAAAGAAAAAAAAAAGCCTCTGCTGATTAGGCAACTCAGCTGGGATTGTCAGAACCTTTTGAAAGCATTTTTTTTACAACCTCTTCGCTCCCTACTCCTGGGGGAAGGATACTGCAAAATCCCCATTCCCTCCCCACTCCAGGGAAAGCATATTGCAAAATCACCATTCCCACCCCACCCTGGGGTCAGCCAGAGGTGATATTTGCCGGTTCTCCGAACTACTCAAAATTTCTGCTACTGGTTCTCCAGAACCTGTCAGAACCTGCTGGATTTCACCCCTACTTCACGGTATTGTAGGAAGTTAGCACCCACTCCTCTCCTAGAAGAATGCAATATTCTAGAAAATATTAAAAAGGCAGAATATTATATTTCCCTGGATGAGAAATGGAGAAACATATTTTTAGGCAGGAAACAGGCTCACTCTTAATAGCCTTCACCCTCCTCAATAGCAGATGTCCGCACTTAAGAGATAAAGAGATAGCTAGGTTTATTCATAGGCAAATGCCCTCACCCAAGATCCAACAAAGGTAGGATGAGACCTCTACCCATGTAGCAACAGAATTCACCACATGGCACCTGGGGAGATTGCATCACCCAGCAAGGCTCAACCAAGCCTGGGACTCAGGACAACCTTCAGAGTTGCCCCTGCATGGCGCCATGGGAGTCTAAAAACCAATCAGAACACCAGCTCAAATTCAAAGCCCAACAGAGGGCATAAAACCCAGGCACTCTCAGCATCTCTCTCCTTTTCCACCCAGGATCTCAAGCCATGTGATCCTGTCCACCTTTAAACCATCTTTATATTTACAGACCCCTCACATCCTGGACATAAACTGTTTCAACTCCTACCCTCAAAACGACGCTATAGAGCAGTGCACACCAGAACAACTAGACACAAGAACAGGTTTTTCCTGAACGCCATCACTCTGTTAAACAAATAATTCCCTCAACACTGTCAGACTATTTACTAAATCTGCACTACTATTAGTCTTCTCATCGTTCCTATCATCCATCTCCTCCCACTTATGACTGTATGACTGTAACTTTGTTGCTTGTATCCTTACGATTTATATTGATATTGTTTCCAGATTGCTTATTTGTACCCTATGACTATCATTAAATGTTGTACCTTGTGATTCTTGATGAATGTATCTTTTCTTTTATGTACTCGGAGAGCATATGCACCAAGACAAATTCCTTTAACTTGGCCAATAAAAAATTCTATTCTATTCTATTCTATTCTATTCTATTCTATTCTATTCTATTCTATTCTATTCTATTCTATTCTATTCTATTCTATTCTATTTTTTATTCTATTTATTCTATTCTATTCTATTCTACTCTACTCTACTCTAATTCTTCTCTACTCTACTCTACTCTATTCTATTCTACTCTATTCTAATTCTTCTCTACTCTACTCTACTCTACTCTGCTCTACTCTGCTCTATTTATTCTATTCTATTCTATTCTATTCTATTCTTTATTCTATTTATTCTATTCTATTCTATTCTACTCTACTCTACTCTAATTCTTCTCTACTCTACTCTACTCTACTCTAATTCTTCTCTACTCTACTCTACTCTGCTCTACTCTACTCTGCTCTATTTATTCTATTCTATTCTATTCTATTCTATTCTATTCTATTCTATTCTATTCTACTCTACTCTACTCTACTCTACTACCTCTACTCTTCTCTGCTTTGCTCTGCTCTACTCTACTCTACTCTACTCTACTCTACTCTACTCTACTCTATTTTATTTCCAAGCAGTTTCCAGTGTCTTTCTCCCCACTTGCAACTGAACCCAGATGGACATTTCTTTCAACAGTATCACATGCTGAAAAGAAACCAAGTTTGAGGCACGAAGCCCTGGCATCAAGAACAGCGAGAGACTGGTAATGCCACTGCTTGAATTCTGATGTGAGCAGGGGGAACTCAGTAGACTGAATATCCATGATTTGGGAAATTTAAGCTCTGTGGCTTGCCTGCATTTTTTTTTTTTTTTTTTTTTTTTTGGAAGAACTGGCTATAACCTTTAAATCCGATTAATTAATCAATCAATCCTCAAGTGGCAAGTGCAAAGTTTAATTGGTGGGATGGAAAATAAACACATCAAAGAGAGTTTCTAACCTGGATCTCTCCTTGATGTATTAGCTTTCTACCACAGTGCTCCCGGCTGATTTGTTCTGAATCCCAAAAGGATGTGATTAATCAGCGGAACAAAATAGCCATTATGGTGCCTAACATGGAAGCTAGGAAGACAAGCCCCCCCCCCCCCATTTCTACCTTCTCCAAATACTCTGAAGCAGTAGTAGAATTCAATTCTTTCTACTACCGGTTCTGTGGGCGTGGCTTGGTGGGTGTGGTGTGGCTTGATGGGCATGGCTTGGTGGGCATGGCAGGGGAAGGGTACTTCAAAATCTCCATTCCCACCCCACTCCAGGGGAAGGATGCTAAAAAAATCTCCATTCCCACCCCACTCTAGGGGAAGGATACTGCAAAATCTCCATTCCCGCCCCACTCCAGGGGAAGGATACTGCAAAATCTCCATTCCTACCCCATGCCAGGGGAAGGATACTGCAAAATCTCCTTTCCTACCCCACTCCAGGGAAAGGATACTGCAAAATCTCCATTCCCAGGCCACTCCAGAGGAAGGATACTGCAAAATCTCCATTCTCGCCCCACTCCAGGAATAGGATACTGCAAAATCTCCATTTCCAGGCCACTCCAGGGGAAGGATGCTGAAAGATTTCCATTCCCATCTCACTCCAGGGAAAGGATAGATAGATAGATAGAGATGGATGGATGGATGGAGATAGATAGATAGATAGATAGATAGATAGATAGATAGATAGATAGATAGAGATGGATGGATGGATGGATGGTTGGATGGATGGATGGAGATAGATAGATAGATAGATAGATAGATAGATAGATAGATAGATATGGATGGATGGATGGATGGATGGAGATAGATAGATAGATAGATAGATAGATAGATAGGGATGGATGGATGGATGGATGGTTGGATGGATGATAGAGATAGACAGACAGACAGACAGACATTTGAGAGAGAGAGAGAAAGAGAGAGAAATAAAGGCCTTGATGAGATCCACAGAATGGAAGTAAGAAGTTTTTTTTTTTAAAAAAAAACAAGAACAAAAGGCAATATATGGATGCTATATAGACTGGATGGGAGCATAGGAGTGGTTTGCAAAAATAGAATGGCACGTGGAAGTGGAATAATTGACATTGGTACAAGCTAAATTTAGCTAGAGAGTGGTATGATTGAGATGAATAGATGGCACTCGTTTACCTGTCTTACTTTCCTCTAAAGGTCAAGTTACCTTCCATTTATTTTTATTTTTTTTTCAACCTGGAACGTGCATCCATGCAGTGGCTAACCTATTTACAGTTTTCTCCTGAAGACTTTTAGCACCTGAACAAGTCAATAAGACAACTGGGAGATTTAGCTGGCCCTTATAATCATACTATGAAGGATATGAACCTGTCTATCTACTGACTTGCACTGAAGGCAATGAGATTGGTTCACTGATATGATTTCATACTTGTGCATCCTTAAAAGGTAAAGGTTCCCTTCGCACATATGTGCTAGTCGTTCCCGACTCTAGGGGGCGGTGCTCATCTCCGTTTCAAAGCCGAAGAGCCAGCACTGTCCGAAGACGTCTCCGTGGTCATGTGGCCGGCATGACTCAATGCCAAAAGCACCCGGAACGCTGTTCCCTTCCCACCAAAGGTGGTCCCTATTTTTCTACTTGCATTTTTAACGTGCTTTCAAACTGCTAGGTTGGCAGAAGCTGGGACAAGTAACCGGAGCTCACCTCGTTATGCGGCACTAGGGATTCGAACCGCTGAACTGCCAACCTTTCAATCGACAAGCTCAGCGTCTTAGCCACTGAGCCACCGGGTCCCTCCTGTGCATTCCTAACCTGTGGCTTTTAATTGAAACTGATGAAGTTAATTTACAAGAAGAGACGACTAAGATTTATTTATTTATTTGTTATAATGATTCACCAATTCTCCCCTCAAACCTTTAAAGGTGACACATTAAGGACCATAGAATTTTGCAGTGAAGATTATATAGAAGACATTCTTAGCTACAAAAATTGTGATCATTGTATTGATTTTAATTTGCAATCACTAAACACATACCAAGCTTTCTAATTAGGCCCCATGTCGATGATATGACTCACAATACAGCTGCAGAGATCAAGTGGGAGGTTGCCTTGAGTAAAGACTGAGTAATGCCTTGATTTGTTTTTTAAAAAAATATTTTTGAAATGACATGAATAATTTCATTGAATGCCCTTGTAGCTTTATGCTTTAATTTATTTTTTTGTCCTGGACTTCTTTTTCATTTGGACCTGAACAGCGGTGGAATTCAAATTTATTTACTACTGGTTCTGTGGGTGTGGCTTGGTGGGCATGGCAGGGGAAGGATACTGCAAAGTCCCCATTCCCTCCCCACTCCAGGGGAAGGATACTGCAAAATCCCCATTCCTTCCCCACTCCAGGAGGCCACAAACCAGCTGCGCTATTTAGGGCCAGTTCCTTTCTCTCAGCCCTAGGAAGTAGGCAATGGCAAGCGACTGCCAAAAATGTTTGCGAAGAAAAGTGCAGGTTCATGTTCCAGCAATTGTCAGGAATCAAAACTGACTTGAGTTCGATCCTAGATAGAGGTAGGTATTTCTCTCTCTGGGCACACTGGGAATATATCTGCTGAACAAAACTCCGCATTGGCAACAGGAAGAGCATCCGGCCATTAAAACACTCTGCTGGCTCCATCCAGTTGCCCAGACTCCACCCTGCAAGGGATTATGGGCTC
>JAKOOJ010000028.1:2967720-2972720 GCA_022577455.1 Arizona elegans
AAAATGTCACTTCCTGTCCCACCGTAGGGCCTCCAAGGGAGTGGGAAAGGCTGTTTTCGCCCTTCCCAGATACACAGAGAGGATCTGGAGCCAGATAAGAAAGAAAAACGGGCCTTCCCCACCCCGCCCCCAGGCCCTCCAGAGGCAGGAAACTCTAGTGGTAGCATGAGACGGAGTCTACAACCCATACAAGTTGCTCAGGTAGTGCAGCTCATCCAGGATGGCACATCAAAGGTTTGCTGTGTCTGTCAGTGTAGTGTCCAGAGCATGGAGGCGCTACCAGGAGACAGGCCAGTACATCAGGAGACATGGAGGAGGCCGTAGGAGGACACCTTCTATATGGACCCCTAGGATATGGTTGCTCCCATCCTCTGTGGTCAAGATGTATTCCGCAGCGGAGCTTCTTGGTCTGTGAGACTCCCCCCTCTCGCAGGCTTGGCCCTCCACTCTATCGAGGGCCTACCTCAATAATGGGCTTTGGAACCCCGAGAGGTGGCATGCCGCAAAGAGGGGGTTGTGGGGTTTTTTAAAATTGTCTTTTTGTAATCTTTTAAGGGGTTTATGGTGGGGGGTGGGGAGGGAGGGGCATAGGTCAAGCTTGTTACAGGGGCATGGAACGGAAGGCGGGGAGCGGGGTGTGGAGGAGCTCAGTGTGGATAGGGTGGAGGGCAGTTCTATCAGGACCGTGGTTGGGAGGGGCAGATATGGCGGGAGTAGGGGGCCACATCAGGTGGTGGGGGCACGCACCCGCTATCTCCAAGCGGTGGCATGCCTCGGCCCCCATGACTCTTCTCGTCTCCCCGGCTGTCCAGAGTCTCAGAGCCCAGGCCTTAGACTGATGTTGTGCAACGCCAGGTCCATGGTTAATAAGGCCCCCCTCATTTGTGAGCTAATACAGGAGGGGGGTGCGGACCTGGCAGGTATTACAGAGACCTGGTTGGGCCAAGAGGGGGGGGGTCCCCCTCGTAGAGATGTGCCCACCAGGTTTCCGCGCATTCCATCAGCCAAGGGCCCAGGGCAGGGGTGGGGGGGGTGGCGGTCGTTATAAAGGAAGGTCTTGATCCGAGGGAGGCCACTGTACCTCAGATAGCCGGATGTGAGTCTCTCCTGGTGAAGTGGGGCCATGGGATGCAGGTGGGCCTGCTGATCGCGTACCTGGCTCCCTGCCACGTGACAGCGGCCCTGCCCGAGCTTCTCAACGTTATTGCTGGGGTGGCGGTTGATACCCCCAGACTTTTGGTCATGGGGGATTTCAACCTGCCATCTACCAGTGAGGCGTCTGGGATGGCTCGGGAGTTTATGGCTTCCATGACAGCCATGGACCTGACACAATTAATTCATGGCCCCACTCACGTGGGAGGACACACTCTGGACTTGGTTTTTATCTCTGGTCAGTGGCGGAGTGGTCTGGATATAGGGGATATAGTTATTGAACCCCTGTCATGGTCGGACCATTCTCTCCTGAGACTGGACCTTTCGACCGCTGCACCCCACTGCAGGGAGGCGGAACCGACCAGGTGGTTCCGCCCCAGACGCCTGATGGATCCTGATAGGTTCCAGAGGGAGCTTGGGCCAGTTCCTGAAACTCTGGCTCACGACTCGGCTGAAGATCTGGTGGCTGCCTGGGATAGGACAGCCGCCGGTGCTCTGGACCGAGTCATGCCTTTGCGGCCTCTGACCCGACGCCGAACCTGCCCAGCCCCTTGGTTTTCCGAGGAGCTGAGGGGGATGAAGCGCCAGAAAAGACGCCTAGAGAGTGGTTGGAGGACCAGTCGCTCCGAATCCGACCGAACACTAGTTAGGTCTCATATTAAGACCTATCTAGTGGCGATAAAAGCGGCAAAGCGTAACCACTTTTCCGCTCTTATTGCATCGGCAGATAATCGCCCAGCCGCCTTGTTTAGGGTGACTCGCTCCCTCCTACATCAGGGAGCGCGGGAAGACCCCTTGCAAGGGCAGGCTGAGGATTTTGCACAGTATCTGCACGATAAAATCGCTCAGATTCGGGAAGGCTTGGACTCTGACTGGGTATATCCCGGCGGGGTGACTGAGGCTGGTCTTGAGAATGTTATCTGGGATGAGTTCGACCCTGTGACTCCTGAGGACGTGGACAGGATCCTGGGGAGGCTAAACGCAACCACATGTTTATTGGACCCGTGCCCCTCCTGGCTGGTACTGGCCACCCGGGAGGTAACACGAGGCTGGCTCCAGAGGATCATAAATGCTTCTTTGAGAGAGGGTTTCTTGCCTCCCGCCTTGAAAGAGGCGGTGGTGAGGCCCCTCCTCAAGAAGCCTTCTCTGGACCTGGCCGTTTTGGCAAACTATCGTCCGGTCTCCAACCTTCGCTTTGTTGCGAAGGTTGTGGAGAGTGTGGTTGCGCGACAGCTCCCACAGTTCCTGGATGAAACCGTCTATCTAGATCCGTGCCAGTCCGGCTTCAGGCCTGGTTACAGCACGGAGACGGCACTGGTCGCATTGGTGGATGATCTCTGGAGGGCTCGGGACAGGGGTTGCTCCTCTGTTCTGGTCCTATTAGACCTCTCAGCGGCTTTTGATACCATCGACCATGGTATCATGCTGCGCCGGCTGGAGGGACTGGGGGGTGGGAGGCACCGTGCTGCGGTGGTTCTCCTCCTATCTCTCTGACCGGTCGCAGTCTGTGTTGGCAGGGGGGCAGAGGTCGACCTCGAGGCACCTTGCTTGCAGGGTGCCGCAAGGGTTGGTCCTCTCGCCACTCCTGTTCTACATTTATGTGAAGCCGCTGGGTGAGATCATCCGTGGTTTTGGGGTGCGATGCCATCTGTACGCTGATGACACTCAGCTGTACATTTCCACCCCAGACCACCCCAATGATGCCCTCGAAGTGATGTCCCAGTGTCTGGAGGCCGTGCGGGTCTGGATGGGGAGGAACAGGCTTCGGCTCAACCCTTCCAAGACCGAGTGGCTGTGGATGCCGGCGTCCCGGTATAGCCAGCTGGTGCCATCGCTGGCTATTGGGGGCGAGTCACTGACCCCCACAGAGGGGGGCTCGCAACTTGGGTGTCCTCCTGGACACACGGCTGTCTTTAGAAGAGCATATGACAACCGTGGCCAGGGGGGCTTTTTATCAGGTTCGCCTGATACGCCAGTTGCGCCCCTTTCTGGATCGGGACTCCTTGTGCACAGTCACTCATGCCTTGGTTACGTCATGCCTGGACTACTGTAACGCTCTCTACATGGGGCTCCCCCTGAGGAGCACCCGGAGGCTCCAGCTGGTGCAGAATGCGGCCGCGTGGGTGATTATGGGAGCGACGTGGCGCTCCCACGTAACACCTCTCCTGCGCGAGCTGCATTGGCTCCCGGTGGTCTTCCGGGTGCGCTTTAAGGTGTTGGTTCTCATCTTTAAAGCGCTCCATGGCTTAGGGCCAGGGTATTTGCGAGACCGCCTGCTGCTACCGATAACCTCCCACCGGCCAATACGCTCTCACAGAGAGGGCCTCCTCGGGGTGCCGTCGGTCAGGCAATGTCGGCTGGCGGCCCCCAGGGGGCGAGCCTTCTCTGTGGGGGCACCCGCCCTGTGGAATGAGCTGCCTCCCAGAATACGATTGATCCCGGACCTCTGGACCTTCCGTAAAGACCTGAAGACGTTTTTATTTCATCAAGCCGGCCTAGCCTAAATGGTTTTTAACTGGGATTTTAAATTTTATGGATTTGGGGTTTTAAATTGGGTAGCCAATTATTTATTTTTTTTAATTATCTTAACTTTTGTATTTGTATGTTTTTTAATTTTTGGCTGTTCACCGCCCTGAGTCCCTTCTGGGAGAAGGGTGGTATACAAATTAAATTAATAAAATAAAAATAATAATAAATAAACAACCCAGCATCAGGACCTCTACCTCCGCCTTTGTGCAAGGAGGGACAGGAGGAGCACTGCCAGAGCCCTGCAAAATGACCTCCAGCGAGCCACAAATGTGCATGTGGCTACTCAAATGGTCAGAAACAGACTCCATGAGGCTGGTATGAGAGCCCGACGTCCACAGGTGGGGGTTGTGCTTTTCAACCCAACACCATGGAGGACATTTGGCATTTGCCAGAGAACACCAAGATTGGCAACTTCGCCACTGGCGCCCTTTACTCTTCACAGTTGAAAGCGGGTTCATACTGAGCACATGTGACAGACGTGACAGGATCTGGAGACGCCATGGAGAACATTCTGCTGCTTGCAACATCCTCCAGCATGACTGGTTTGGCAGTGGGTCAGTAATGGTGTGGGGTGGCATTTCTTTGGGGGGGGGCACACAGCCCTCCATGTGCTCGCCAGAGGTAGCCTGACTGCCATTAGGTACCGAGATGAGATCCTCAAACCCCTTGTGAGACCATATGCTGGTGCGGTTGGCCCTGGGTTCCTCCTAATGCATGACAATGCTAGACCTCATGTGGCTGGAGTGTGTCAGCAGTTCCTGCAAGACGAAGGCATTGATGCCATGGACTGCCCGTTCCCCAGACCTGAATCAAATTGAGCATATCTGGGACATCATGTCTTGCTCCATCCACCAAATGCCACGTTGCACCACAGACTGTCCAGGAGTTGGGGGGATGCTTTAGTCCAGGTGTGGGAGGAGATCCCTCAGGAGACCATCCGCCACCTCATCAGGAGCATACCCAGGCATTGTAGGGAGGTCTGTACCAAGAGCTTTGGTCTAAGGCACCCTGTTATTAAGCTGGTTATTAAGACCAGCTGTCTACAATTACTGCAGGTTCGAATCTTTCCAAGGCTCAAGGTTGACTCAGCCTTCCATCCTTTCTAAGGTAGGTAAATTGAGGACCCAGTTGTGGGGGCAATAAGCTGACTTTGTATAAATATACAAAAGGATGAAGGCTATTGCTTAACACATTGTAAGCCACCCTGAGTCTCCGGAGAAGGGCGGCATATAAATCAATTTTTTAAAAAAAAAAAAAAATACAGGCACGTGGAGGCCAGACACACTACTGAGCCTCATTTTGACTTGTTTTTATTTATT
>JAKOOJ010000028.1:2977720-3167720 GCA_022577455.1 Arizona elegans
TTAATTAACATCTAATTAATTAACATCTAATGAAACATCTAATTATGTTGGTGGGGGCTTATAGGATCCTAAACAACTCTGAAATAGGCTTACTCAAATTCTGCATAGGTCTAACCAGAGGTGGTATTCAGCCGGTTCGTACCAGTTTGGTTGAACATCTAATTAATTAACATTAACATCTAATTACTTAATTAACATCTGATTAATTAACATCTAATTAAACATCTAATTATGTTGGTGGGGGCTTATAGGATCCTAAACAACTCTGAAATAGGCTTACTCAAATTCTGCATAGGTCTAACCAGAGGTGGTATTCAGCCGGTTCGTACCAGTTTCGGTGAACATCTAATTAATTAACATTAACATCTAATTAATTAATTAACATCTAATTAATTAACATCTAATTAAACATCTAATTATGTTGGTGGGGGCTTATAGGATCGTAAACAACTCTGAAATAGGCTTACTCAAATTCTGCAAGGTCTAACCAGAGGTGGTATTCAGCCAGTTCGTACCAGTTTGGGTGAACCGCCCATCTGCCCAGATGTAATGCCATCTTATTTAGCCACATTTTTGAGGCTGGGAGCATGTGCGGAAGGGGTGTGTGAGAGCAAAGGCCAAGGAAGGCCAAGTGCATTCACGGAAGGAGCACATGCACGGTGAACTGGTGGTAAGAATATGTGGAACCCACCTCTGGGTCTAACCAACCTCATTGTACCCTTAATGGCTCACAAGATGCTAACATTTTTTAACACACTTTAGCTATTACATGGCATAAGTTCCTTAGTGAGATTTAATGCATTTGTGATGGGGAATTCTTCTGATAATTAAAATTGTAGGCACATTTCCTTGGCCATGTAAGGACAGCTATAGTATTGTCACTACGCAGTCAGAATGTTTGACAGTAATAGAGGGATAGAATCAATGTCATGTGTTCTAGTACTGCTTTACAAAGCCTTAGTAAGACCACACTGCGAATACTCAGTGGTGGGTTGCCCCTGGTTTGGACCGGTTCTCAAGAACTGGTAGTAAAACCAGTGGGAGGCCCCGCCCACTGCCCCGGATGTCATCATCAGCGATCTGCACATGTGCAGAAGCAAGGCATGTGCACGAGCTCCGCTTGCACACATGCGCAATCCCGTTGCGAACCGATAGTAAAGGTAAGTAGAATCCACCCCTGCGAATACTGCATCCAGTTCTGGACACCACAATATAAAAAAGATATTGAGACTCTGGAAAGAGTGCAGAGAAGAGCCACAAACATGATTAGGGGGCTGGAGGTTAAAACATAGGAAGAACAGTTATAGGAGTTGCATCTGTCTAGTCTAATGAAAATAATGATTTGGGGGGGACATGATAGCAGTGTTCCAATATTTAAGGGCTCCTACAAAGATGAGAGGGAGTTTCAAACTATTTTCCAAAGCATCAAAAGGCAAGACCAGAAACAAGAGTTGGAAGCTAACCAAGGAGAGAAGCAATCTAGAATTCCTAACGGTGAGAAGCAATCAACCAATGGAACAGAAGTTGCCTTCAGAAGTTTATTTATTTATTTTATTTGTGGGTGCTCCATCACTGGAGGCTTTCAAAAAGAGACTGGACAACTGGCAATGTCAACTGGAGACCCCCAGGGGGAAAGCCTTCTCTGTGGGGGCACCCGCCCTCTGGAATGAGCTACCCCCAGGGATACGAATGATCCCGGACCTCCGTACTTTCCGACGGACTCTGAAAACTTTCTTGTTTCAGCGAGCCGGGCTGGCTTAAAATTTTAATTGATTAATTTTTATAGGTAAGGGGTTTTAAAATTGGAAAGCCAAATTGGATTTAATTATTTTTAAATTATTTTAATTTTTATACTGCATGTATTTTAACCCTTCACTGCCCTGAGTCCTAATAAATAAATAAATAAATAAATAAATAAATAAATAAATAAATAAATAAATAAATAAACCATTTACCTGAAATGGTATATTGTCTCCAGTTTGAGCAGGATGTTGGAAGGTTAGGTTCCTTCCAAATTTTATTATTCTATGTTTTATGTATAGAGGGATGCTACTGTATTGTAGTACTATATATCAATTATTTTACCCTCAGCTGTTCTTGGGTTCTTCACAAAATGAAAAGGGGTGTATAATGGAAATTTCGTAAATCATGCAAAATCTCTTCTGAGTCGTTGATTCAGTTTGGATTTGCCATCCAATATGTTTCAGGGGAAAAAAAAAAGTCAGCATGAATATCTGAACTAAATTACTCAATTACATCAGTTTGAAGTTTCAGGTTATTGAATTGACACGGGAAAGTGTTGAAACTGTGTTGTGTGGTAATCATGGGAGTTGTCTAAAGTTATTTGGAGCATCCAATTTGATGGGATGATTTAAATCGATTCGAAGATTCGATTTACATGCTTAATTTGATTTGGAGAGTGGATCAATTGACTTTTGAATCAAAGCTCCAAGTTGAATATTTTAAATGGAATATATACATTTTAAGAATAATATATCTCTAAGAGAAATATACTTACTCCCTTTCTCTCTGTGTGTGAATATGTGTGTGTGAGAGAGAGAGAAAGAGAGAGGTAGTATTCAAATTTTGAGTAGTTCAGAGAACCGGTAAATACCACCTCTGACTGGCCCCGCCCCCATCTATTCTCTGCCTCCCAGCTGATTGGGAGGAAATGGGGATTTTGCAGTAACCTTCCCCTGGAGTGGGGAGGGAATGGAGGTTTTGCAGTATCCTTCCCCTGCCATGCCCACCAAGCCACACCCACCAAGCCATACCACGCCCACCAAGCCACGCCCACAGAACTGGTAGTAAAAAAAAAGTTTTAATCCCACCACTTGTGTGTGTGTGTGTATTTGTGTTTGTGTGTAGATATAAAAAGTCCTTGTATGCTACCAAGTCCATATGGATCCATGGCAGTTTATATAAATACTGTACCTATTTCTTCCTAATTTCAATTTATAATGCTATCCAAACTCAAAACTGTTCCCATGTAACACCCCTCCTGTGCGAGCTGCACTGGCTCCTGGTGGTCTTCTGGGTGCGCTTCAAGGTTTTGGTTACCACCTTAAAAGCGCTCCATGGCTTAGGACCTGGGTACTTGCGGGACCGCCTACTACCACCAATAGCCTCCCACCGACCAGTACGCTCCCATAGAGAGGGGCTCCTCCGGGTGCCGTCAGCCAAACAATGTCGACTGGCGGCCCCCAGGGGGAGAGCCTTCTCTGTGAGGGCACCTACTATCTGGAACGAGCTCCCCCCAGAGATACGGAGGATCCCGGATCTGCGCACCTTCCGCCGTGCTTTAAAGAACTTACTATTTCATCAGGCGGGCCTGGCCTAATTTTCCCCTCTTTTATAAAAGATTTTTTAATTTTTAAATATCTTTTAGTATTTTATACATTCAATTTTAAATTGGTTTGAAAAGTTTGGGGTTTTAAATTTGTCGGGGCCAAAATTATTTAATTTGATTTTATTCTACTTTTAAATTTTGTATGTATGTGTTTTATTGTTTGGCTGTGCACCACCCTGAGTCCTTCGGGAGTAGGGCGGTATAGAAATCAAATCAAATCAAATAAATAAATAAATAGATAAATAAATCTGACTCTGGATGCCATACAAGTAATTAAAACTAGTACAGTGCATGTGCACTAGCACATGTCTATGGAGATTCTCCATCATTCAGGTCATGGTTGTCCCAAAGGTGCTTTTTCAAAAAGCAACTGGACTTTTTTTCCCCTTATTTCTCATCCAAGAACCTTCTTCAGTTCTGATTGAATGGTGGATAATGGAAGATTTATATTCCTTGCAGTCCTCTGGTCGTTAGCGCTCTTTCTGAGAGTCGTGGAGGCCAGTTGGAGGTTTATCTGTGCCCTCAAGATTACCTGAATAGTGCAAATGGGTGTGAATCCTTCTTGGAACTGCTGAAAGGACTGCGTTCATGAGTGGGTGCTGGGGGTTTGCAGGGGTTCGAGAGAACCTCTAGCTAAGATTCTGTGCAGTTCAGAGAACTCCCAAATCCCACTCCTGGCTGGCCTCTCCCACCCTGCCCCATCCCAGGAGTCCCCATGCAGTACAGGGCACACATGGAGGCTTGGGGAGGGAGAAAAACAAGCCTACTGGAAGTCCAGGAAGGCCGATAAAGGGCCCATTTCAGGTCTCCAGAGGGCCTCTGGAGCCTGGGGCAGCTGTTTTCGCCCTCCCAGAGTCTCAAGGAAAGCCTCCGGAGCCTGGGGAGGACAAAAACATCCCCTCACCATGGTGCAGGGGGGCTGAATAGGCCATACCCACCATGGCCATGTCCACCCAGCAACTGAGCAGAGACCCCCTTCCTAAATTTTTTGAAGCCCACCCCTGACTGCGTTGTAAACAGGAGATAGGTAGTATTGTATTCTGTTGAGAGAGAGCTGTTCAGTCTTAGTGCAGATGGCCTCTTCTTCACACATTGCTCCATGCCAACATGGACATGACAGCATAAGCAATATATTTTGATTCAAAAGGCTCCCCATTTCATTAATCACCTGTGCAGTACAAGCAGGTCATTTGGTAAATTATAGAAGCAGATATTTTTGATATTTGGTAAGTTATAGCAGCACCAGCGTGCCTACCATCCCTGTCCTAATGTTCCCTTTAATTGCATTCATTTTATGTATTCAGTTCATGCTTATACTTATATATATTATCTAATACGTACTCGACAAATAAATAAAATAAATAAATAAAAGCAGGATGCAAAATGTATTGACTGATTGATCCAATTTATATAGCTGCCCATCTCACCAAAGGTGAAAATAAATAATTAAGGGTGGAGACATTATTTTCTGCAAGCTGTTGCAACTCCCAACCAGAAGTGAAATGCTACCGGTTCGGACTGGTTCAGCCGAACCTGTAGCGATGGCGACACGTGGTTCAGAGAACCAGTAGCGGGTGGCAGCGCGAGGCTCCACCCACTTGCCCAGATGTCATTACTTCCTGGTTTTAACCAGGAAGTAACTTGTTTTTGACCTTCTACGCACACGCAGAGGGTCCAAGCTCGCACTTCCAAACCGGTAGGGAAGGTAGGTAAATTTCACCCCTGCTCCCAACGTACCTTTTGACTTCTCTCCTGCCACCAATGTTTGTTGAGGAGGACTGTGTAATTTGGAGCACGTACAACCAGTGTACAACATGAATTGATTTCCCATCTAAAGGTTATTGGAGTAACGACTAAAACCTCCGATGTTTTCCAATCAGGTGTTTTTCATGAATATCAAGATAGTGGATTGCAAACTTGCTTTCCTCATTCATCATTCTGAAAGGCCAGCTTGATGTTTTCCACCTGTCCTAGTAAGGATGTACAAAAAGAGAGGGTAGGGTAGACAGTGTATCTGATATCCAGTTTAATAAGATGATTGAAGATCAGAATTTTAATAGTATAATTTGACTAGATCTCACCAAGCCCGAATTGTATTTTGAAGACTCCCTTGCAGGGATGGCATTCACTTACTTTCCCTACCGGTTTGCAAATATGAGTGCATGCACCATTTCCGTGCATGTACACAGCCTTCTGTGCAAGCACACGGCCTCAAAAATGTGCCTAAATAGGGCAGCATAGAGCTGGGGTGGATAAGCGGGCCCACCCATAATTTATGCTACCGGTTCACCCAAACTGGTCCAAACTGGCTAAATACCACCTCTGGTCCCTTGATGCTCTCTGATTGCAAGAAGGGAGAAGGGCAGGGGTGAAATCCAGCAGGTTCTGACAGGTTCTGGAGAACCGGTAGCGGAAATTTTCAGTAGTTCAGAGAACCGGTAGTGGAAATTTTGAGTAGTTCAGAGAACCGGCAAATACAACCTCTGGCTGGCCCAAGAGTGAGGTGGGAATGGAGATTTTGCAATATCCTTCCCCCAGGAGTAAGGAGGGAATGGGGATTTTGCAGTATCCTTCCCCTGTCATGTCCACCAAGCCACGCCCACAGAATCGATAGTAAAAAAATGTGGATTTCAACACTGGAGAAGGGAGAAAGGAGAAGGGAGAAGGAGGAGGAGGAGGAGGAGGAGGAGGAGGAGGAGAAATGTAGAGTTCTTGGTGCTCTCTCAGCTTGTTTGATTTTTTGCACATTTCATTACCCAAACTAGGTATCGCCAGTGCTTTATTGGTATCACATATGTTCATCAAACACTTCAGATAGCCCGCAAATGGGGGTGGGTGGGAATTGTCTGCAGGTACACTTCCACTTCTAGACTGATGCTATTACCTAAGATGGGTAATGAAATGTCTGCAGGGAAACAAGCAAGCTGTCAGCACGTCAAGATGCATTTATCCTAGTGCTGACATAAGAAGGAGAACGCAGGCGTCTGCAACGGGACGGTTGCCTTTCACCTACTTATTTCCTCTGGAGATAATGTCCCCTAGGAGATGGATGGGAGGGGGAATATTCTTTGAATTGGAGCAGTAGATTAGGGGTGAATGATTGGGAAGATGGCCAATGAATGCAGAGGACTAGGAGAAGGAAGAGGAGGGGTTTTGGGGCAGCACGTCAGTGCCGGCTGCAACGCGTCGGTGTAAAAAGTGCTGTGCTTAATAAAATGAAAGTTTGTTTTATAAAAGACTTTGTTTGCGATGCAATTTATTTGAAGACAGCCTGAAAACCTGACACAAGCTCAGAGAGCACCGAGGAGCCCCCGTTCAAACCCTGACCTTCAAACATGATCCTTTATTGAGTGGTATTTTGAATTTCCTTAATTGACAAACTATCTCTGTATTTCAAAGAGAGCAAATTATGAGCTTGATCAGCTAAACAAGCTTCTACAGAGCTAGACGCTTGCGCTGCCTGATCCCAGCTACTTCAAGTAAATGCGTAGGCCAACGTATGGAAATTTCTGCTTGGATAACTAAGTAGAACAAAACGAAAGAGCCTCATAAGCAGGGAAATGAGTATGAATAGCTCACTATCTGGAGTAGCAATTATTTGCCAAGTCTTTCGGCGGTTGTGAATTATGGATGGCAATGCTGAATGATCCTATTTTAGTTCTCCAGGATTGCATGGCCCAAAATTGACTTCTGTTGTGGCCCGTACGCAGCCTGTGCAGCTAGTAGCTGATTCCGACAGTGAGGAGGCTGGTGTGGTACTGTGCCAGCAGCCTGTGCAGCTGGCACTTGAGTTGGACAATGAGGAGGCTGGAGAAGATGTGGTGCCAGAGGCGGGGATTCAGGCAGGGCCTTCAGAACCTCCAGAAGCTCCCATAAGTGAAGAGGAAGAAGAGGAGGACCCTCTTTTCAATGCACGGGCGCGCAGAGCTGCCAAAAGGCAGGAGTGGCTCCTCAGGAGGAGGTCTCCTCGAGAATAAGGCTTGGGGCTAATTAGCCACTCCCTTAGCCTATTTAAGGAGGAACGCCGACTGAAGCAATTTGCAGGGAACAACTTAGTTCACATACTTTCGTGTCTTGCTTATCTTATCAGCTTCCTGCAAATTGCTTCTGGGCATTCTGCCAACCATAGTAAGTTTTCAGTTGTTTTTCTTGGAATTCTTGGCAGCTGTTAATGCTATTAATTAACAGCCATTATTGTAAAAGCCGTTATTGGTTTATTCAGTAAACTAAGCTTTGAACGGACTTTGTGTGTGCTGCGTTCTTTGGGGTCCGTAGCTGGGGCAGAATAACTTCAATTGCAATATTTGCAATTGGTTTTACTTGCTTAAATCTTGCAATGGTACTTTTTAACGCCAACGAAACCCCTGCGTCTCTCAGATCCTTGAGAAGGTCTTAATAGGTGGAAAAGATAGATGCCAACATCTACCCAGCATCTTGTTGACTGGGTGATTGGTCATAGTAATATCATCTTGTGACGATACCTTTATCACCATCGAACAAGAACATCTGTGTATCCCAAGTCCTTGAAAAGTACTCAATAGGTGGTTCAAAATGGCAAATCCAGTCTAAACATCTGGCTGACTAAGTGACCAACCTTAATAACAATAGTTACAGAACTATTACAAAATTACAGAATTACAAAACAGAGTTGGAAGGTCATGTAAAATTTCATGTAGGGGACATAACAGTGATGAAATTCAATTTTTTTTTACTACCGGTTCTGTGGGCGTGGCTTGGTGGGCGTGGCAGGGCGAAGGATACTGCAAAATCTCCATTCCCACCCCACCAGGAAGGATACTGCAAAATCCACATTCCCACCCCACTCCAGGGGAAGGATACTGCAAAATCTCCATTCCCACCCCACTCCAGGGGAAGGATATTGCAGAATCTCCATTCCCACCCCACTCGGGGGCCAGCCAGAGGTGGCATTTGCTGGTTCCCCGAACTACTCAAAATTTCTGCTACTGATTCTCCAGAACCTGACAGAACCTGCTGGATTTCACCCCGGGACATAACAATAATGTTATCCATCCATCCATTATCTATCTATCTATCTATCTATCTATCTATCTATCTATCTATCTATCTATCATCTATCATCTATCATGTCTGTATCTTTGTCTGTCTATCTATCTATCTATCTATCTATCTATCAATCTATCTATCTATCTATCATCTATCATCTATCATGTCTGTATCTTTGTCTATCTATCTATCTATCTATCTATCTATCATCTATCTATCTATCTATCTATCTATCTATCTATCTATCTATCTATCTATCTTCTGTCATTTATCTACCATCTGTCTGTCCTTCTCTGTCTGTCTGTCTGTCTGTCTGTTGGTCTATCTATATCTATCTATCATCTATCATGTCTATCTGTCTATCTATCATCTATCATCTATCATCTATCATCTATCATGTCTGTATCTTTGTCTATCTATCGTATATTGTCTATCGTCTATCGTCTATCTATCATCTATCATGTCTGTCTGTCTATCTGTCTATCTATCTGTCTATCTATCATCTATCATCTATCATGTCTGTCTCTTTGTCTGTCTGTCTGTCTGTCTGTCTGTCTATCTATCTATCTATCTATCTATCTATCTATCTATCTATCTATCTATCTAACATTAGGCTAAATGCTTGCTATTTTCCTCAGCAGAATATTTATGAAGTTAACGTTATAGTACATTTAATGGTTTTAAGCTGATTTCTATCATACTCAGTTTCCCACTAAAATCAATTAGCTTATGCATGACATAGCAGAACCATGCTATAATGTAGAACAATTAACAACAATGTAATTTAGTGCCATCTTAATATTAAGATACCTGGAAATGACTTAAACTCTGACAGTTAATGGACACTCAGCAATGACACCCTATTAAAATAATAGCCCCAAGATTGCCTTGAGGCATTCAAACATAATATGAAGAGTGGAGCTTAAATTGTTGCAAACATTACATTAAAATCAAATCCATCTTTGCTACTAATTCACTGGATCATTAACTTGGATTGCAAGCAACTGTTAGAACTGCAGAGCTCATTCACTATAACTGATGCACAATTTCTCAATTTTTTTTGTGTGTGTATGTATATGCATACACTGTACGTATATATATATACACACACACACAGACATACAGTGTGTGCACACACATATATATGTATATATGTATGTATGTGTGCGTGTATGTGTGTGTGTGTGTATATGTGTGTGTTTGTGTGTCTGTGCATGCGTGCATACATGTATGTATGTAAAGCTAAATAAAGTTTATACCAGCAGTGTGCTGCAGCTGCCAAAGAAGCGAATGCAATCCTAGGCTGCATTAATAAAGAGACAGAATCAAGATCATGTTAAGTGTTAATACACTTCATAATGCCTTGGTTGCCCTGATAACAAGCCAAGAGTTGGCTTGTTATCAGGGTTCCAATGGATGCCCTAATTAAATCATGAGCCTCAAGCCAACCTTCAAAACAAATCCAGTCATTTATTAGGAGCTTCATGTCAGCAAGTTCCAAGTGAAGTTTAGACTCCAACTCTAACCCCACATAATTTATGACCTTGTTTCTCCCCTCCACACAGAATGTGTCATCAGTCACATTTGCCAACAGAGCAATTTCGCGGGTTGTAGAGATCACTCCCCTCCGGCCTCTGTGGGTAACCCTGGGAGACAGCCTTGAGAGAGATATGTCTGGAATGTGCTTTTCTTTTTGGCTGCCATGCTGCTTTGCCTCAGGGTTTTTAAGATATTTGTTTGAACACCCAAAGGCTGAAAATGAGAAGAGGGCACCCCAAAGCTGCTTTCTTTCGAAAGGCAACTGGGCTTTTTTTGTTTTTCCTTCAAAACGTTTTGCTTCTCAACCGTTGCTTCAACTCTTCATCAGAACTGAAGAAGCTTCTTGGATGAGAAGCAAAATGCCTTCAAGGAAAAACCAGGTCCAGCAAAGTTTTGGGACAGCCATGACCTGAATGACTGAGAAGCTCCATAGACATTTAAAGCAGAGGTCAGAAACCCTGTATCTGGGGTCTCTGCCAGATTTATTCATTATTATTCAGACTATCATGCAATCAACCAGGAGTGGCATTCACTTATTTTCCCTACCAGTTCACAAATATGAGTACACATGCATGTTTTGTGACCTAGGCTTCCTGAGTCATTAAAGCACATGAGTAGTTCCAAAAACTTCTTTTATTGCAACAGCTGTGAATTACGTTCATTCATAGCTGAGTCCCAATTAGCAAAAAGTCCTTCGGGATAATCGCCCACCTTTATCTCCCTTGACACTCTGCCAAAGACTTAATTGGCAAAGCCACATGGAGTCCAGAATCAAACAGAGATGCCGACTGGGAACAGAATTAACAACGTTGCTATCCTGCAAAGAGCCCACATGCCTTTGCTCCTCTTTTAAGCCTTATGGGAGGGGCCAATCATCTCCAGGCCTTACTCCTGAGTCGTCCCTTTAGTTTTAACTGTTCATGCCTTCTGGCAGCTCTGCGCATGCCTGCACTAGGAACAGGCTCCTCCTGTTCCTCTGCCTCTCTGCTGTCTGACTCTGGAGGATCTGGAGTCTGCGCATCACTCCCAGATGGCCCTGGCCCCATTTCTGCCTCCAACGTAGAGCCCTTGGGTCTTCTTCAGACTTCAGGACTGGCCCATGTTCCTCCCCAGCCTCCTCACTGTCCGACTCCACTGCCAGCTCCGCAGGCTGCTGGCAGACCACAACAGCATGACCACCACTTCCGTGCATGTCCAGTTCTTCCATGCATGCACTTTGCTAGCATGCGCGCCTTCCATGTATGTGCCCGGCCTCAAAAACATGCCTAAATAGGACAGCATAGAGCCAGGGCAGGCCCGCTCATGATTTCTGCAACCGCTTCGTCCAAACTGGCTGAATACCACCTCTGCAATCAACCCTTTGCTCTTTTTTTGTTTTTGTTTTGTCTTTTTCAAAACGTCTAACAAGAAAAGGCAGAAGTTCCGATCTTCTCAAGATGGAGAGCTATTGCATTCCCGACACATATTTCTAACTTCATATTCGGGGGAATGGAAATTCTCGGTCGAATGAAACTCTATAGAACACTTTCACCTAATCATCCCCTATTTTCCCAACTGGGCAAAAATTGAAAAAGGTTAGCAAGATTGAAGATGGAACCAAACATCTTACATAATTACTTATATCATGCCGAACTAGGTCCTCATAGTCAGTGTTTTTACTAAGGCAGTCATTTGGGGTCAAAATCATTTTACTATGGATGTTGATACACTCTGATGTTCCGTGGTCCTTGCAGGAAAAAAAATTATTGGGCGAATCCTGTATTTGATGAGATGGCTTGAAATCATCCAATGAGTGGGTGTTAGAAGTAATGGAAGCATCTGCACATCTTTCCTGGGCCTTTTAAATTCTAACTCTATGAGCCATTAAGGCAGAGATAATGGAGACACACAAAGACATTTTAAAGCACTTAGTGTTGTCTATTCCTGTTGACATTAATGGGAGAAGTGTGAGACTACAGAGAGTAGATACTTTCTCTTCCCTCGCAAAATCGGCTACAAAAATAGCTTAGGAGCTTCAGAAGTATTTGTATCACAAAATGAGGAGGCTGCTTTGAACTGACAATTTTTTCTGCACCTGCTTGTTTAAGGGCAGCCTAATTTGCCTTGCTTTCTATTACTAGCTGTATCAGAGTTGCGTAGAGAAGATAGATCAGGGAAAGATTGAAGGCAAACGAGGTCCAGACAGAAGGAAAAAAGAAACACCATGGCTTCAAAATCTAAGGGACTGGTTTGGACAAAACTCAGCCACACTTTTTTCATGGGGCCGTTGATAAAAATAGGATCGTTAACGTGATCGCCAACATCTGATGACAGATATAGGAGGAGGAGGAGGAGGAGGAGGAGGAGGAGGAGGAGGAGGAGGAGGAGGAGGAGGAGGAGAAGAAGAAGAAGAAGAAGAAGAAGAAGAAGAAGAAGAAGAAGAAGAAGAGGAGGAGGAAGAGGAGGAGGAGGAGGAGGAGGAGGAGAGGAAGAAGGGGAGGAGGAGGAAGAGGAAGAAGAGGAAGAAGAAGAAGAAGAGGAGGAGGAGGAGGAGGAGGAAGAGGAGGAGGAAGAGGAAGAGGAAGGAGAAGAAGAAGAAGAAGAAGAAGAAGAAGAAGAAGAAGAAGAAGAAGAAGAAGAGGAGGAGGAGGAGGAGGAGGAGGAGAAGGAGAAGGAGAAGGAGAAGGAGAAGGAGAAGGAGAAGGAGAAGGAGAAGGAGAAGTTAGTACTAATAATAGCAGCTAGTAAAAACCCATTGTCGTGACAGTGTTCCAATATCTCAGGGGCTGCCACAAAGAATATGGGGTCAAGCTATTGTCCAAAGCAACTGAAGGTTGGATGACAAACAATGGATGGAAACTAATCAAGGAGAGAAGCAACGTAGAAATAAGGAAGAATTTCCTGACAGTGAGAACAATTAACCAGTGAAATGGTTTGCCTTCAGAAGTGGTAGATGCTTCATCACTGGAGGCTTTTAAGAAGAGATTGGACAACTATTTGTATGAAATGTATAGGGTTTCCTGCTTCAGCAGGGGATCAGATTAGAAGACTTCCAAGGTCTCTTCAAACTCTGTTATTCTGTCAAAATATTCTTGATGGATGTTTAAAGAAAGCTAAAAACATCTGACAATGCAAATCATTGGGTTCCGTTGTCCAACCTCAACGATGAATGAAAATAGAGACGTATAATAAGGATGATTTTGTTTGATTGTTTGCTATGTAAAATCCGTTGAACTAGTCCATCAGTTCCATAATAATCCACTTTTTCTTTTCCATGTGAATTTTTATTTATTATTTATTAAGCTTATATGAAACATTAAAACAATAAATAGAGTACAAAAATGGATTAAAAATTAACAAAGATAGGAAGGAAGAGAGAAAGATGGACCCAAGGAAGAAGTTCAATGTTTTCTTCGTAGGATCTTTTTTCTTTCTTCTTTTTTTTTTATTGAAAAAGTTTTCAAATACAAGTTTTTCCCCCTTTCCTCCCCTCTTCCCTAACCCCCCCCTCACCACCCATCCCCCCCTGTGACTTCTTCACAACAATAGGCTATTTCATAACTAATTACATAATATCTTACCTTTCCCTTACTCCCTCCTCAAAATACTGACCCTTAGCATAATATTCTTATAACTCCCATTTTTGCGATAATCTGCCCTTTTTCTCCTCCCCTAAACTTATAGTGTATTATTACAACAATTTAACATTTAGTCTTTTATATATATTAATATAACATTTTAAAGCGGCCTTCTCCCTACATCAAAATTTAACATTTATTCAGTTCTATCCAATTCCTCCACTCCCCTAAATATATGACTTAAAGATCCTTTTTCTTAAACTAATCAATCAGTAAACTAACCTATTTCAACCCAAATTCCTACAAAATCATGCAATACAATTCTAAATATAATCCACTGCCCACTCTACTAAAGTATACACGTATCTATATATGCATTCCATTTTGTAAAAAGAAAAAAGACAATAACTTTAAATTTATAATCCATATAATATCTTCTTTGGTGTCTTTCCACTGGATCTTTTTTCAATAAATGTCCAATTGGGTTTTAGCTTTGTTGTGTATTTTGTGATTTTCTGTTATTAAGAACCTCAAACGGTGTTTTAATCTGTGTTTCGGCCAAAATATTTAATAATTTTAAGGGATTTTTAATATTTGTATTATCTGTATTTTATCTTGGCTGTTCACCGCCCTGAGTCCTTCGGGAGTAGGGCGGTATAGAAATTTGATAAATAAATAAATAAATAAATAAATAAATAAATAAATAAATAAATAAATGAATGAATGAATGAATGAACAAATAAATGAATGAATGAATGAATAAACAAACAAACAAACAAACAAACAAACAAACAAACAAACAAACAAACTTGGGTGGTGAAATTTCCTCACCAATACAGGTAGTCCTTGACTTACAATGGTTCTCTTAGTTCAAAGTTAAAGCAGCACTGAAAAAAGTGACTTATGACAGTTTTTCACTCTTATGATCATTGTGGTATCCCCATGTTCACATTTACTGACTCACATTTATGACAGTCACAGTGTCCCTGAGTCATGCGATGCCCTTTTGCAACCTTTTGACGAGCAAAGTCAATGGGGAAATCAGATTCACTTAACATCCGGGTTACTAATTTAAGAATTTCAGTGATTCATTTAACAACCATGGTGAGAAATGTCATAAAATGGGGCAAAACTCACTTAACAAATTTCTCACTTAGCCAACATAAATTTGGGGCTCAATTGGGAGGTGGGTTTCAGCAGGTTCTGACCAGTTCTGGAGAACTGGTAGCGGAAATTTTGAGTACTTCGGAGAACCGTTAGTAAAAATTATGACTGGCCCCGCCACCATCTATTCTCTGCCTCCCGAGTCCCAGCTAATTGGGAGGAAATGAGGATTTTGCAGTATCCTTCCCCTTGATTGGGGTGGGAATGGAGATTTTACAGTAACCTTCCCCTCGATTAATTTTAATGAATCGGCATACATTAAAATGAAATTTCATTGCATACAGGTCTCCAAGAGTCTCCACCTCTAATATACACTACATAAACATGACAAAATAAATAAATTAAATAAATAAATGCAAAATTATGCATATACCCACATATATGACACAGAGAAACAACACAGTCTAGTTCAGATGTATACATGTGCATAGCAAGAATAACAAATCTTACAAGTTTACCAGACGGATGGCATTGGGAACAAAGCTATTACAGAATCTGGTGGTCCTGCTATAGATACTTCGAAACCTCCTCCCAGAGGGGAGAAACAGAAACAGACCGTAAAGTGGGTGTGTGGGATCTCTAACCATGCTTTGAGCTATAAGCAGAATCCTGAATAGCGGGAAGCGAGCTTCCTATCTTCTCGGCTGTCCTTACCACTCTCTGTGGGGACTTTCTATCTGAGACACTGTTGATACTCATACATGGTGACTCCCCGGCTTTGAATATAGGCAACCCAGATTCATCTGGGAATTGGATGAACTCCGAACCTAATAAAATGCACAATGTGTAACAGATATCGTTCTGCAGCCCTACAAGAAGTGAATCTATGTCAGACCGAAGGAGAGCTGTGTTCGTGAAATCTGGAGGGAACTCCATCGAAGTCGGAAGCTTTAAGTCCCCCTCCCTAATCAGTGCTACAGAACAAAAATATTTAACAAACGGAAACCTGAGAAAGAAACACAGTCAGATATAGGTAATATCTGTTGGATTCTGTGGTTCAGCACTTCTTTAAAAGTAATTGGAATTTAAGTACTTCGCGAATTGATTCTCCGGAGTTTACTTACTAGGATTTGTGTGCACAGGCGCCTACAGTAGCATTCATTAAAATTGTTAATGACAGGAGTCATATGTTAGTGGGGCTTTCTACTCTTCCTGCAGAGTCATGACAAATCCCATTACTCAAGCAACATCTGTCTGTGTTCCTTTAATCACCAACTCCTGTTTTCATTATCTTGCTGTTAAATCTTCAAAGCATGGCAGCTTGCAGGAGTTGTGAAGGGAAATGACATTTCCCTCAAGTGGGGGGAAAAAAGAAGAAGCTAGATTAGTTCAAAATTAGTTAATTGAAGAGAGCTGCGTGAGGATCAAGGCATTCCTACAATGGTCTCTTCAAGTGCTTCAAGATATGTTGAATGCTCACTTTGCCCGACTGATGTGAGAAAGGAGGGGGATAAACTGTGGAGGTTCTTGTTGAAAAAACATCTGAAACATGATGATGATAATGATAATAATCTTCTTCTTCTTCTTCTTCATCATCATCATATCATCACTCAATTGCAAAAGGCAGCTTTACTTGGAACAACTCAATGTCTATGGAGATTCTCAGTCATTCAGGTCATTGTTGTCCCAAAGAAGCTTTTTAAAGAGGCAACTGAACATTTTTCTTTGAAGAGGTTTTGTTTCTCATCCAAGAATGAGAAACAAAACCTCTTCAAAGAAAATAGCAGTCATTGTGAGAGGAATCTTGGATTCTTAGTGGACAACCATTTAAATAGGAGCCAGCCATGTGCTGCAGCTGCCAAAAAAGCCAACACAGTTCTAGGCTGCATAAACAGAGGAATAGAATCAAGATCACGTGAAGTGTTCATACCACTTTGTAATGTCTTGGTAAGGCCACACTTGGAATTCTGCATTCAGTTTTGGTCGCCACGATGTAAAAAAGATGTGGAGACTCTCGAAAGAGTACAGAGAAGAGCAACAAAGATGATTAGGGGATGATTGGAGGCTAAAACATATAAAGAATGGTTGCTGGAATTGAGTATGTCTAGTCTAGTGAAAAGGAGGGGAGACATGATAGCAGTCTTCCAACATCTCAAGGGCTGCCACAAAGAAGAGGGAGTCAAGCTCTTCTCCAAAGCACCTGAGGGCAGGATAAGAAGCAATGGGTGGAAACTAATGAAGAACTCGTAACGGGACTCGTTACACACGGTCACTCACGCCCTTGTCACCTCACGCCTGGACTATTGCAATGCTCTCTACATGGGGCTCCCCTTGAGGAGCACCTGGAGGCTCCAACTGGTCCAGAATGCGGCTGCGCAGGTGGTGATGGGAGCGATGTGGCGCTCCCATGTGACCTCCCTCCTTGCGAGCTGCACTGGCTCCCAGTGATCTTCCGGGTGCGCTTCAAGGTTTTGGTTACCACCTTTAGAGTGCTCCATGGCTCAGGACCAGGGTACTTACAAGACCGCCTTCTGCCACCAGTAGTCTCTCATCGACCAGTTCACTCCCATAGAGAGGGGCTCCTCAGGGTGCTGTCGGCCAAACAATGTTGACTGGCGGCCCCCAGGGGGAGAGCCTTCTCTGTGGGGGCACCTGCCATCTGGAACGAGCTCCCCCTGGAGATACGGAGGATCCTAGACTTATGCATCTTCCGCCGCGCCCTAAAAACGTTTTTATTCCAGCAGGCTGGTCTGGCCTAACTCTCCCTTTTAAATTGGGTTTTAAATGTTTTTAGATTAATTGGATCTCTTAAATTTGTTTTTTTGAACCAAGTTATTTAATCTGTTTTTAATAGTTTTTTTAACTTTTGTATGTTCTTTGTATTTTTATCTTGGCTGTTCACCACCCTGAGTCCTCCGGGAGTAGGGCGGTATACAAATATGATAAAATAAGTAAATAAATAAGAAGAGAAGCAACTTAGAACTAAGGAGAAATTTCCTGACAGTTAGAACAATTAGTCAATGGAACAACTTGCCTCCAAAAGTTATGAATGCTCCAACACTGGAAGTTTTTAAGAAGATGTTGGATAACCATTGTGATTATGTGGTAACATCAGTGAAGTGGTACAGGGTTTCCTGTCTAAGCAGGGGGTTGGACTAGAAGACCTCCAAGGTCCCTTCCAACTCTGTTATTCTATTCTATTCTAAAAACCAGAAAGTCCAGTTGCCTCTTGAAAAAGCACCTTTGGGACAACTTGCAACAATACCTTAAATATTATTAAGCAAGAACCTCTGCTTATCCCAGGTCTTTGATATAGATGGACCAAAATGACAAAATTGGTCTAAGCATCAGGCTGGCTGTGATACCAACCATCATAATAATAATAAAAAAAGTCCAGGGTTGCAGGTTTCACACCTCCCCAGGTTGACATCAACTTAAATTAAAGTATAATCAAAGTTGGGTTTGTCCCGGGGTGAAATCTACTTACCTTCCCAACCGGTTCAGAAGTGCACGTGCCTGCTTGGACCCTCTGCACATGCGCAAACTTTTCTGTACATGCACAGAGGGTACAAAACACATTACTTCCTGGTTAAAACCAGGAAGTAATGATGACCGGGTGGGTGGGTGGAGCCTCGCACCACCATCGCCACCGGTTCTCCAAACCACCAGCCACCATCGCTACCGGTTCTCCGAATCACCAGCTGCCATCGCTACCGGTTCTCTGAACCACCAGCGCCATCGCTACCATTTCTCCAAACCACCCGCCAACATCGCTACCAGTTCTCCGAACCACCAGCCGCCATCGCTACCGGTTCTCCGAACCACCAGCCACCATCGCTACCAGTTCTCCGAACCACCAGCCGCCATCGCTACCGGTTCTCCGAACCACCAGCTGCCATCGCTACCGGTTCTCTGAACCACCAGCGCCATCGCTACCATTTCTCCAAACCACCCGCCAACATCGCTACCAGTTCTCCGAACCACCAGCCGCCATCGCTACCGGTTCTCCGAACCACCAGCCGCCATCGCTACCGGTTCTCCGAACCACCAGCCGCCATCGCTACTGGTTCTCCGAACCACCAGCCGCCATCACTACCGGTTCTCCGAACCACCAGCCGCCATCGCTACCGGTTCTCCGAACCACCAGCCGCCATCGCTACCGGTTCTCCGAACCACCAGCCCCCATCGCTACCGGTTCTCCGAACAACCAGCCGCCATCGCTACCGGTTCTCCGAACCACCAGCCCCCATCGCTACTGGTTCTCCGAACCACCAGCCGCCATCGCTACCGGTTCTCCAAACCACCAGCCCCCATCGCTACCGGTTCTCCGAACCACCGGCCGCCATCGCTACCAGTGCTCTGAGCCACTGGCCATCATTGCTATTGGTTCTCCGAACCACCGGCCACTATCACTACCGGTTTGGTCGAACCGGTCCGATCCGGGAGCATTTTACCCCTGGTTTGTCCACTTTTCCTCAGGCAAGGCAGTGCAAGAATTATGAACAAAGGTAAAAGACCAAAAATATCTCTAGGAAGGATTAGAAGTGTCACACGTGTCCCCTTTCCTGCAGCAATAACTGTTATTTTAGAGGAGGTCAGGGAACCGAGTCAAGTAACTTCACTGACGATAAGAGGAAGGCACATCAGATACTGTACATGCTGTGCTGAATTTTTAGTGTAAAATGCGATCAGATTGAAGACATGACATATAATTTGGAGGCTTCTTGTGAGCTCCTTTCAGCAGAATGCCTGCAGATGTATATATTTTTTTTCTGAATGCATCAGAATTTTCAGTTAATGGCTGGCTTATATCCCCCCTCCCCCACCTTGCACATATTCATCCAAATGAATAAAGGTAAAGGTTCCCCTTGCACATATGTGCTAGTCATTCCCGACTCTAGGGGGTGGTGCTCATCTCCGTTTCAAAGCCGAAGAGCCAGCACTGTCCGAAGACGTCTCCGTGGTCATGTGGCTGGCATGACTCAATGCCAAAGGCACACGGAATGCTGTTACCTTCCCACCAAAGGTGGTCCCTATTTTTCTACTTGCATTTTTTATGTTCTTTTAAACTGCTAGGTTGGCAGAAGCTGGGACAAGTAACGAGAGCTCACCCCGTTACGCAGCAGTAGGGATTCGAACTGCTGAACTGCCGACCTTTCGATCGACAAACTCGGCATCTTAGCCACTGAGCCACCATGTCCCTTATTCCAAATGAATATTTCAGTCAAAATTGATACCCATGATTTGGGTTCCAAGGACCCAAGACTCATGGAGATGTTATTGTAACCTGAAGAATGTTTCAAGAGCAGTCAACTTTTGCAAAATTAATGGGGTCAGGGCCAGTAAATTTAAAATTTCTAAATCGTTAGTAATTACCTCCATAAGTTGTAGGTACTTCATCACCTGAAGTTTTCAAAAAGAGGATGGACAACCATTTATCTGAAATAGCAATAGCACTTAGACTTATATTTTGCTTCACAATGCTTTACAGTCCTCTCTAAGCGGTTTACAGAGTCAGCATATTAGACAGCAAAAGGAATGAATTATACCCTCTTACCAGAGGGAGCCCCCTTGTGGAGTACTGTGAAGCCGTTACTATGGCAACTCCACTGTGATGTACAGTAGAAGCCATTTTAAGACACAACAGGCTGTATCTTAACAGAACTTGAAACCAAAATGCACACTCTCACTGGCAAAAGTACTGTGATTTGACACTATAGATATAATTCATTTCTTTTCATTTGGGTCCCCATTTTACCCACCTCAGAAGGATGGAAGGCTGAGTCAACCTTGAGCCTGGTGAGATTTGAACTGCCAAATTGCAGGCAGCCGGCAGTCAGCAGAAGTAGCCTGCAGTACTGCACTCCAACCACTGCACCACCGTGGCTGGTATATATAAGTTTCTTGCTTGAACCGGTTGGACTAGAAGACCTCCAAGTTCCCTTCTAACTCTATTATTCTATGTTCTTTTTGAGATTGCACAAAGAGCTCCAATTACAATTGGTGTGGCAATCTTTTGTTGTTGTTTTCTCCTTCCATAATCTTTTACTTCAGTTTATAAATCATTGAATTTTGTGATTTTCTCCAGCTCTTTTTCATCCAGTCAGCTATCTTCAGATATTCCTCCATTCCTCAATGGAAGTGTGCCTTCTTCTTCTCTTTAATAGTGGAATCTGATGTGTTATGTTCTAAGCGCCTATCGGTTTGAATTCTGAAATTGCAAAAAACAAAACAAAACACAACCTTTTGATATCTTGTTTTATGAAGCATTGGCAGGCACGTACTCCATGAATTTTTGCTAATAGTAAAGCTCAAATTTTCTTCATGCATCCCAATAGACAACTACTGCAACCCCATCATCGCATTGTTTAATCCCTGATTTAAGTAAGCCTTCAATAAGATGGTCTAGTTTTATCCTTAATATCAGATAATTCATGTTCCAGATGTCAATAACAACCATGTTATTATTATTATTTTAGCTGCTTTTGCTTCAACATCATGTGGACTCTGGCCATTGAATGGCTGCCTGCCCCAGATGCCAATCTGTCTTTGAATCACTTCCTCCTTGTTTTTCAGTTCATTTATTTTTATGTATTTACTAGCTGATAACTCGGCGTTGCCCGGGTATTTATTTATCCCAATCCTGTATTAGACAGGAAAAGGAATGAATTATACCCCCTTACCAGAGGGAGCCCCCTTGTGGAGTACTGTGAAGCAGTTTCCATGGCAATTCCACTGTGCTGTACAGTAGAAGCCATTTTAAGGCACAACAGGCTGTATCTTAACAAAAGTTGAATCCAAAATGCACACTGTCACTGGCAAAAGTACTGTGATTTGACACTATACATATAATTCATTCCTTTACATTTCAGTGGCCCAGGCATTCCAGAGTTATGCTGGAACACACAGACACACCCGAAGGGGTGTTAGGGGTACCAAGTTTGGTTGAAATTGCTCGAGGCATTCCAGAGTTATGCTGGAACACACATACACACACACACATTTTAATATATATAGAAGATTAAATTTATTTAATCTCCCCTATTTCTTGGAATGCAATCATTCAAACTCTACTTCCTTATTTGTAGTAATCCTTTCTCACCTTTATTTCTGGATGCAAAGTGTGTAACATATGGTCATTAATGTCATTCTCTCTCTCTCTCTCTCTCTCTCTCTGTGAAGATCGTCTAATTCAACTTGGAACCAGTGAATTATCCCTGCGGTATACCTAATTATGGCTCTTGCTCAAGTGTTTATTGTCTTAACATTTCCAGCATTAACTAGACTTTAAAATGTTTGGACACATTTAGTTTTAATATAGTAGTTAGAACATAGAATAACAGTTGGAAGAGACTTTAGATGTCTTCTAGTCTGTTTGAAAAAAATGGGCCCAATTTTTTGCAAAAATGGGATGAGCGGGGCAGAGCTTCAGGAGACCAAAAATGGCTGTATTTGGTGTATAAGACGTGCCAACATTTCCACCCTCTTTTAGGGTCAGGGAAAAAGTGCGTCCAAAAATACAGTAAATTATTTTCACTCTCTACATGTATCGGTAAATTACTTCCCTTCATTATTAAGCCACCATTTCATTACTAACTCCAATGTCTTTTAATCGCTTAGCCCATCAATCCATCAATGTCATCTGCAATGCTTTGAAATATTAGTATTTTATTCAATGCCATGTTGACCAACTTCGAGGAATTTAGCACTTTTTAACTTTTATGCACACTGGCAAAAATTCCTAGACAGAAGGAAAAGCAACTCTTAATTGTTTTTGTTCTCATTTCATGTTCTAATAGAATACTTCTTCTTCCCAGAATCTCAAAAATTAATCTGTGTCCCACAGACTCTACAACTGAAGTGTTAGTTGATCAAACTGACGAGTAAACTGATTAAAAAGCTGCAAACTGGCTTACTGCTAGCAATTCAGTAGTCGGCTTCAGTGCCTTGGGCTTTTAAAACTTTAATATGATATATAACCAGAAAGAACAATTCTGTCTTTAATATGTGAAGGGAGCATTGTAAGAACGATTCCACGGTGACTATTTAGAAGGAAATTCAAGGGGAAAAAAAATCCAGTGCTTTATTTGCTTCATAAAAACCTGTGAAGCATTCAGATTCAATAACGTAAGCAGAATATAGCAGTATAAATCTTTTTAATTTACATCTGGGGGTTTCATTATGCATACTGCACTGCATTCTTCAAAACCTTAATTTACAGATTTTGGAAAGAATTCTACCAATCCCATTCGAAGTGTTTAACATGCCCATTGGAATATTTAGCCAAAATAAGTCTCCGGCGAGTTACTTAATGAGTCTAAAATTATCAGTTATTTGCATTCCTAGTAGATTTAAATCAGGAAGGCCTATTAACAAGATAATGGGCACATGTCAGTTCCGTGCTAGTCTTCTGCAAACTATTTATGGAACTGAATAACTCAAAGTATAAATTTCAAAGAGCGGCACTAACGAGAGACAGCATTAGTTCATCTCATTTAGATAGATAATTTTACTCAAAATAACCATTTACTTGGTGATGAACTGCTGGATTGATTGAAACAAATAATTGTGGACCATGAAATTTTTCAATTCTTTGACCTTCATGGTGGTCCTTCAGCATTTTTGGATGGAGGGTGGGTGGAGGTAAATGGATTAGACGGATGGGCAGATAGAGAGGAACGAGATAAAGATCATATTGTGAAATTTATCGATTTGTCCCATCACACTGAGACCAGGGGTGAAATGCTCCCGGTTCGGACTGGATTGCCCAATCCGGTAGTGATGGAGGTGGGTGGTTCGGAGAACCGGTAGCAAAAATATCTCCCCCCCCCATTCCCAGCTGAGCCTTGAGTTCTCTTCTTTCTTCTCTCAGCTGTCCCCCAAATCACCATGCACTGCAACAGATGAGTCCTTTTTAAATACTTATAATTCCTTCTAGAGTCTGGCCTTTAAAGGGAAAAGGGAAGGATGTTGTCAGTCCTCACATGTTTGCATGAGATTATTAAGGAAGCAAGAATTACTCAAATTTCAGTAACAGTCCTTTAATACTAGAATGAGGTATAAGTTCAGAGCTTTGGAAAATACAAGAGGAATTTTCAATTCTCATTTATTTCTGAATGCATTAAGACTGGTATTGTCAAATGCCAGGGAAGTCAGGAGATTCAGGCAGTTCAAAGGAGTATAAAGATGTATTGCAAGTTTAAGCTTTCTACAAGAATCTGAACTACCAATGGTCAAGAGAAATAAGCGGGAATTAAGAAGGCATTCAAGTTGGGCTGGATGGATGTTTCCCAGAAAATAAGACCCTGTCTTATTTTATTTTATTTTTTGCCACCAAAAAAGGCACCAGGTCTTATTTTCAGGGGGGAAATGTCATCCACTGACTCTCCTCACTTGCATGCATCGTCCCCGGCCTCCTTTTCACTGTTAGAGGACTTCAGGAACTTCTTCTGCAGACAACAAAACAAGCAAGACTTTCCTAAAGACCTCTGTAGCCGATAACAGAGCTCCGGATCGATCTGGAGCTCTGTTATCAGCTGCAGAGGCTTTCAGGAAAGCCTTGCTGACCTTGTCAGCTGCAAAAGAAATGGCAGGTGTCGGGGTGTGCGAGGCCTGGCTGCAACTGTCCAAAGGTTGTAGTAGAAGGGCAGTTCCATCCCCCCCATCCCCACCCTTGTTAAACTTTTACCTGTGCACCCTGGACCAGGCAGAGTCTTAATTAGGGCTTATTTTTTTGGGGGGGTAGGGCTTATATTGGGCACACATGTAAAAATCAAGCTAGGACTTACTTTCAGGATAGGTTGTATTTTCAAGGAAACATGGTAGATCTCATGTGGGCGTGCAAGGACTCATGACTGATGACGCGTTCATCAGCTCAGCCAGGTCATCTCCTACAGGCTGTCAACACGCAAAGCATCCTGGCCTGCTCTCAAGTTGCCATAGGCCGGGGGGGGATGGGAAACCACATGGCAGCCAAAGACAGATGTACATTCCATGCTTATCTCTCTCAAGGCTGTATTCCAGGGTTACCTACAGCAGCTGGAGGGGAGTGACCTCTACAACCTGCGAAATTGCTCCGTTGGTGAATGTGATTGATAACACATCCTGGGGGGAACAGGATCATAATTTGGGCAATAAATTATGTAGGGTGAGAGCTGGCTTCACTTGGGAACGTGCCGACATGAAGCTCTTAATAAATAATTGGATTTTTTTTAAGCTTGGCTCAAGGCTCATGATTTAATTAGGGCATCCGTCAGAACCCTGACAGCAAGCCAGCTCTGACCTTACATAATTTACTAGTATTTCTAGATGGTTTTGAAAGTTTGCCTCCTGGACTGAGTTGCCATTTATGACATAAACGGCCAAGGATTACTCTCCTGTCCAACTTTACATATCCAATATTTCTTCTCATATTCCTCTTGTTTTAAATCATGGGCATTTCTTCTCTTGCATGTTCCTCCTTCCACTGTCTAAATTTGGCCTATTGGGTTGAAATTTATAAAGCCATGAATAAAAATTGACGATCAGTCGATGACCCTAATCTGTTGATAGAGCACGATTGAGTTAATACGGGTGGTAACTTGTCCTTGATCTATTAACAAAACTATTTACCTACGCATATATTATCTGCATTTTCATTATCTTAGGGCACACATAATCACGGAATTGATTTTTCTTCTTTTTTATGAAGCCTTTCAGATGTTGGCCACACTCTGGGGGTAGTCAGTGAATAAATTGCTGCAATCTGAATAAATTAGACATTATCCAGGGACTTGTTAAGAGAGAAACAGAGCAAATGCATTTCACTCAGTACATATAAACTTTCAGATCTGCAGAGTCAATACTCAGTTCTTTATATTAGGACTGAAAACCCTTCAAGCTGTCAAGGACAGAATCCAGCTCTTTATTCAGGTAGAAATTATTTTTAACTGGTAGTCAATGCAGTTCCCCAGGCTTGGACAGAAATTAGTGTCTCTGAATGTGTAAAAAAAAAAAATTAAAAATCAAACCTTGATCTCTTAGTCCTTTCTGAAATACTAGAAGGGGGTCTTTTGAATTGGCAAATGAGTCCTTCAACCAGACTAAAAATGTTCCAGTTTTTTTAAAAAAGAAACAGAAAAGATATGAATTGTTTCTGTTATAATTTTCTTCCAGAGGGCAAATTTTCATGCAGCAAAGCTCCTTATCTTGTCTAACCATCCTTCCTTTTTTTTTTTTTTTCTCCATCAACTGTGAATTGAAATTGGGAGTTGGATGCAAGCATGGGTAAAGTTGGTACTTATCTTCCTGTGCACAGCGACGCTTTTATTCTTTAATCCACCACCTGATCTCATGGCAACGATGATTCATTCATTCGTTTTCCTAATGAGAGGCTAATTCAACCTTCTCCCCGTCACATTCCATTCTGCTCAGGAGCATAAATCACGTTCCTGCTCATCCAGAGTTTCTCCGGGAAGGTTTTCAAACCCCTTTCCAAATGAACCGCAGACTTCCTTGCAAGTCAGTAAAAACCCTCATGCAAGAATTATTTGTCCACTTTTTTTTTTTTTTTTTTTTTTGGCCAAGGAATCAGTCTTAGCTTGGAGAAGACTGGTTCAGCCCTGTAAATTAATCTGCAAAGAAATTTCTGAGGATTTCCCCCACTCCTTTTTTTTAAAAATTTGATTTATATTCCGCCCTTCTCCGGAGACTCAGGGCAGCTTACAATGCGTTAAGAAATAGCCTTCATACTTTTGTATATTTATACAAAGTCAGCTTATTGACCCCTCAAACTGGGTCCTCAATTTACCCACCTTAGAAAGGATGGAAGGCTGAGTCGACCTTGAGCCTGGTGAGAATTGAACTCGCAGTAATTGCAGGCAGCTGGATGTTAAATGCTGCCTTAGGAGGCATTAGCCTCCTACGCCACTCAGGCCCCCTTTATCTTGATGAACAATTTTTGAAGGTAAAATCAGTGGTGAAATGTAAAATTTGTTATTACCGGTTCTGTGGGTGTGGCTTGGTGGGGGGGGGGCGGTAATATGAGTGGGTGGGGCCAACTTTTTTTTTTTTTTTACTTTTAATACCATTTTTTCTACAACCTCTTTGGCTGAAGAGGTTGTAAAAAAAATGCTTTTAAAGCCTCTGACGATCCCAGCTGACTTGCCCGATCGGCAGAGGCTTTCTTTTTTTAAAAAAAGCCTGATCGACAGAGGCTTTTTTTTTTTAAAGCCTCTGACAATCCCAGCTGACTTGCCTGATCGGCAGAGGCTTTTTTTCCCCTTTAAAAACATTTTTTTCTATAACTTCTTCGGCCGAAGAGGTTGTAGAGAAAACGCTTTTAAAAGCCTCTGATGATCCCAGCTGAGCCGCGCGATCATCAGAGGCTTTTCTTTTCTTTTTTACTTTTAAAAGCATTTTTTTTGGCCAGAGGTTGTAGAAAAAAATGCTTTTAAAAATAAAAAAAAAGCCTCTGATGATTCCGCGGCTCAGCTGGGCAGTTGTGTGGAGGGGGGGCAGGGATTTTTGCTACCGGTTCTCCGAACCACCCGCCTCTAACGTTACCGGATCGGGCGATCCGGTCCGAACCGGGAGCATTTCACTCCTGGGTAAAATGTCCTATCCTATCCTTGAATACTGCTCAGCTGCCTGGAACCCTCACTGTATTTCAGACATCAATACATTAGAGAGAGTCCAGAGATATTTTACTAGAAGAGTACTTAAATCCTCTGCTCGGAATAAAATTCCCTGTACCACCAGGCTTGAAATTTTAGGTCTAGATAGCCTCAAACTATGTTGCCTACATTTCAACCTATGCTTAGTTCATAAGATTATTTATCAAAACATTCTACCTGTAAATGAGTACTTTAATTTCAACCGTAATAACAAACGGGCCATCAATAGATTCAAACTCAATGTAATTCGCTATAATCTTGATTGTAGGAAATATGACTTCTGCAAATAGAGTAGTAAATGTCTGGAACACTCTACCTGATCCTGTTGTTAGTCTCTCTTACCGCCATGCCTTTTTCCTTAAACTGTCTACCGTGGACCTTACACATTTCTGAAGAGGTCCCTAAGCGCACCAGCGTGCCTACCATACCTGTCCTACTGTTCCCATTTATGTGTTTATGACTATGTTTTGCCTATTTATATCCTTCTATTTGTGCCAATTTTTTCTCATGTGCCCATGTCTATGTCTATACTGTTACTTGTTTCCTTGTACTTGTTGACAAATAAATAAATAAATAAATAATAAATAAATAAATAAATAAATAAATAAATAAATAAATAAATGTTTTACTAGGCATTATGGGGACATATACTTCAGTAGAACATTTCTAAATTTCAGTCACTGGTGCATTTTTTGGCTTATCCTTACACGGCTGTGGTTGGTAAAAGACAAGAAGCTTTATTCAAGAAAGAAGAAGAAAAAATAGAATTCTGTTTGTGGCCTGTTGGCCGCCATCTCCTCCAACAGCTGAATCAGAGGAGGAGGAGGAGGAAGTGTGGGAGTTAGGTCAGCATTGAGGCAACCTGAGAGCTCTGAGGGGGAAGAGGGAATGGAGCTGGCAGAGAGAGAGACAGAGGTGGACCCTGGGCCATCCGTCAGCCCTCAGATGGAGAGTCAACAGCCCCCAGGTCTGGAGGTGGCTGATGAGGAAGAGGAGGAGCAGCTGGGTCCAGTGCCTGATGTGTGGATGCGCAGAAGGCAGAGGAGAGGAGAGCAGTGGAAATCTGTGGGCTGATCCTTGGGAAGGAAGAGCCACCACTGCTAGCAAAGCTCCACCCTATCTCTGGGGATAAAAGGCAGGAGGTGAAAATGAATAAATATGGCAGAAACTATTTATATCCCTCCTGGACAGACTTGTTAGCCTGTTGAGAGAGAAACTTTTTGCTGGCATTCCTAATAAAGGAATCATTCATTTAAATACAGAGAGTTTATTGTGTTTGCGGAGCTGGGTCAGAACTAATTCTTTATTGGCCAAGTGTGATTGGACACACAAGGAATTTGTCTTTGGCGCATAAGCTCTCACTGTACATAAAAGCTATAAGTGGTAAACCATGATCATAAGCCATCATAAAAATACATTCATCATAAATCATAAGATACAACACTTAGTGATAGCCGTAGGATACTAAATTAGGAATCAGCAAAAATCATTACTAGGAAACTAAATAAAACAATATAAATCGTAAAGATTCAAGCAACAAAGTTACGGTCATAAGTAGAAAAGGAAACAGGTCATAGGATAGACGAGAAGAATAATAGTAATACAGTCTTAGTAACTAGTTTGACAGTGTTGTGGGAATTAGTTGTTTAGCAGAGTGATGGCATGGGGGAAAAAACCTGTCCTTGTGTCTAGTTGTTCTGATGCGCAATGCCCTATAGTGTCGTTTTGAGGGTAGAAGTAGCAACAATTTATGCCCAGGATGTGAGAGGTTTTCACTGTGAAAAAAAAAAAAAGATAATTAATTTTCATCTCCCATTCTAATAACAAGTGTTGTTCTCTAAATCTATGAATCTCAGGGTCAGTAAACCTATTAAATAAAAACTTGCATTATTGATGACTGCTATATTTTTGTCACTAAAGATAGATTCAAGCATATATTAAACGAACAAGTCGTTTTCCGGATTTGCCTTAGGCGAACAGGCTTTTATTTCTAGGCGAAATAAATCTGTTTTCTCCTAGGTTTCATTGAGACTGGTGTTACCTGTATAATGAAGTCCTTTGTTCCAAATGCAGAGCTGAGTGTTTCGTTATATATTTAGTATTTGTCAGAGAGGCTGGCTGAGCCAGAGAAAGAAGTCAAGTGGGAAATTAGTCTGGAATCTCTACATAGATCCTTCTTAAATACCATTGAACTTTATCTAGTCTGACCCAGGTGAAACCAGCAGCCTGAGAAGATTTATATATTATGGGCAGGAGCAATAAAATAGCTAATTAAACTCTTTACATGTGGATCTAATTGTTCGCGCTTGACAGTTTCCCACTCTTTCAAAAGAATGAGGACAAGGACATGAGTTTGCATTGTGATTCGTTGAAGGCTTACAATGAAATAATATTTGGGAATCACTTCAAATGTTCTTCAACGATGTCTTTCAACATTGTCGGTGTCATATCATGTGATTATATACATAGTTGTTGTTAGTTGAGAAGTTGTGTCTGACCCATTGTGACCCCATGGACAAGGTTCCTCCAGGCCTTTCTGTCCTCTACCATCCCCCAGAGTAAGCTAACACCGGCTGCTTCAGTGACTCCATCCAGCCACCTCGTTCTCTGACGTCCCCTTCTTCTTTTGCCCTCAATCGTTCCCAGCATTAGGCTCTTCTCCAGTGAGTCCTTTCTTCTCATTAGGTGGCCAAAGGATTTGAGTTTCATCTTCAGGGTCTGGCCTTCTAAAGAGAAGTCAGGGTTGATCTCCTCTAGGACTGACCAGTTGGATCGCCTTGCAGTCCAAGGGACTTGCAGGAGTTTTCTCCAGCACTATAGTTCAAAGGCCTCATACATGCATGCATGATAGGTAAAGGTAAAAGTTCACCTCACACATATGTGCTAGTCATTCCTGACTCTAGGGGGCGGTGCTCACTTCTGTTTCAAAGCCAAAGAGCCAGCTCTGTCTGAAGACGTCTCCCTGGTCATGTGGCCAGCATGACTAAATGCCAAAGGCGCACAGAACGCTGTTCCCTTCCCACCAAAGGTGATCCCTATTTTTCTACTTGCATTTTTTACGTGCTTTCGAACTGCTAGGTTGGCAGAAGCTGGGACAAGTAATGGGAGTTCACCCTGTTACGCGGCACTAGGGTTTCGAACCGCTGAATGAGAAATTTGAATAGACATTCTTTTTCCATGAATGAAGGCAAATATACGTCCCAGGATAATGTTACACGATCCAATCTGGGTCAGTCATTGGGGTAGAGGTTTAGTTTTCCAAGCTTTTGGACAATGAACAAGGACATACATTCAATTTTGCAGCTACTAAGATTTCTCTACTTGCATTTTTTTACGTGCTTTCGAACTGCTAGGTTGGCAGAAGCCTGGACAAGTAACAGGAGCTCACCCCATTGTGCGGCATTAGGGATTTGAACCGCTGAACTGCTGACCTTTCGATTGACAAGCTCAGCATCTTAGCCACTGAGACACCACAACCCTTACATGCATTATATATATGTGTGTGTATACACGCACACACACACACACACACACACAGAGAGACAGAGACAGAGACAGAGACAGAGACAGAGACAGAGAGAGACAGAGACAGAGACAGAGACAGAGACAGAGACAGAGACAGAGACAGAGAGAGACAGAGAGAGAGAGAGACAGAGACAGAGACAGAGACAGAGACAGAGAGAGACAGAGACAGAGACAGAGACAGAGACAGAGACAGAGACAGAGACAGAGACAGAGACAGAGAGACAGGCAGGCAGGCAGGCAGGCAGCCAGCCAGCCAGCCAGACAGACAGACAGGCAGGCAGAGCTATGGTGGCGCAGTGATTAGAATGCAGTATTGACGGTTAACTCTGCCGACTGCCAGCAGTTCAATCCTGACTGGCTCAAGGTTGACTCATTGTTCCGAGGTCAGTAAAATGAGGACAAATATCAGCTGTAAATTCTAGACGTAGGGAAAACTACCTCTACACAATACGAAGAGCAGTAATACAGTGTAAAGAATTGGAAACAGCCATTCTGCACAGTTTCACAGTCCCGTTCAAAGTTAAGAGGCAATGAGTCTGATTCCTCAATTCCCACCATGTCCTGCTTGCTTTGGAACCATCTGGAAAACTTCAGGGTGGAACTCCTACTTCATTTGGTGGTGTTCTTGAATGAATATGGACATGTATGAAAGATATTCTGATCTTCCACTGTTAATGCGCAACATCATTTTACTCCACTCAATCTTTCTAATTAATTACATTTTCTCATTCCAAAGCCATATATCAAACACGAGAATAAATCAACCGAATCAGCCAAACAAGCAACTTAACCCTTGTTTTAACGAGATAGAGTTCAATCCCAAAGGATTAAAAAACTTTCCATTTCTACCAGTTTCATCTTGCAAAACTAGATCAACAGAGGACATATTATGGCTAACCAAAAGTCTGGTCTCTGAGAACATTATGCAAAACGTCAGTTATGCATCACTTCACGTAATAAGGCTTCCTGGTGTGTTTATTTAGTGAGATGTTTCTACGGCCTCTCAAACAAAGATTGAGAGGTTATTTTGTGTGCTGGAAGGCCTAAAATTTCATATTATTTCCCATTTCCATGCACTAGCATGGATATATAGGAGGAGATGGGTGATAGGAACGATGAGAAGATTAATAGTAGTGCAGACTTAATAACTAGTTTGAGAGTGTTGAGGGAATTATTTCTTTAGCAAAGTGATGGCGTTCGGGTAAAAACTGTTCTTGTGTCTAGTTGTTCTAGTGTGCAGTGCCCTATAAACTCATTTTGAGGGTAGGAGTTGAAACAATTTATGTCTAGGATGAGAGGGGTCTGTAAATATTTTCACAGCCCTCTTTTTGACTCGTGCAGTATACAAGTCCTCAATGGAAGGCAGGTTGGTAACCATTGTTTTTTCCGCAGTTCTAATTATTCTGTGAAGTCTGTGTCTGTCTTGTTGGGTTGCAGAACGAAACCAGATACATGATATACACGAATAGATACATAAACATTGCACAGATCTTAAAATGGGCCTTCATTTTGGTGCAGAGTTGCGTGAAACAGTTCTTTCAAGCAACTCTGCCAAGATGTACAGACTCTCGTTCTAAGTTGCAGAATGCAATAGCCATTTTGTTCACTCCACAACGGGCTGCTGCATTTCCACAGAACGTTTCTGAAAGCTGCCCCACGTGGGTTAAATCAAAACAGGTTGGCCTCACCTTGGCCCTTCGTCGAAGTGGAATTACAAACCTGTTGTGGCTCTGTTGCCTGAGCCTGGGCTATTGACAGATGCAGACTCTGAGAGTGAGGGAGAGGAGTTGGCAAGGCCTCCCTCTCCAGGACCCTCCTCTCTGGCAATGCCTCCAGAGGACACCGAAGGCCAAACAATAGGCTCAGAGCCAAGCACGTCCCCGCAGCCACAGGTGGACAGCAACGAAGAAGATAAATGCTGGCTGGACCCTTGACAGAGGCGCAGGGAGAAGCATGCGCAGCAGAGGGGAAGGCGTGCCAGAGATTAGCTAAGTCATTGGACCACACCCCACAGGGTATAAATGTGGGTGTGGGGGCTGGTTCAATTTGTGACAAGCAAAAACTGGAAATAATCCATGATCTCTGCATTACTGGGCTTTGCCTGCTTTATCGGACTGCATTTGGATTAATCCTTGTATTGTTGAAACTCTGCCTGTTTTATCAGAATGCTTGTAGTTTAATCTTTGTTTTGTGTGAGTAAAGTCTGAATTGGCAGCTAGCCACTGGGTTGCTGCCAGCTTTATCTTCAAAGAGTTTTGTCGTGTGGCTTATTAACTCCGGGCCATCTGTGGGGGTGCATGCGTGGTACGGGGACAGAACAAAACCATCCATTTAGGAAGAGCTTCCCGATCGATGTGTTCCACAGAAGGATACAAATTCTACATTGATTGGAGTTGAGGTGATATGAAATGAGAATAAACGAGAATAAACAAGCTACTAGTCAAGCTGAGAAGATTCAAAGCTACTTACGGGTTCATGCTAGTTGGCGATCAGGAAAGGCCACAAGTTCTGCTTTTAAGGGCTTTATTGATTTAGCTGTGGTTGCCATTTATAGGATACCGGATTGTAGGACAGTAAGAGTTATTTTCTCCCTGTGTTTCCTTTTCATTGAAGGAAAGAAAAAAAAAACATCGCTGAGAGCTGACACTCCTAAAATGTTGAAGATTTTTCTTTCTTTCTTTCTTTCTTTCTTTCTTTCTTTCTTTCTTTCTTTCTTTCTTTCTTTCTTTCTTTCTTTCTTTCAGATAATTCAAAATGTAAATCCCATCTCATCAGACCTCTTAAAATACTTTCATCTATTGGGAGAACGTCCCCAGGAAATCAATACTCATGGACTTTAATTTCCTGGATTCTCAGTAGGCTTTCCGGGGTCAGGAAATGATTATGCTAAGAGCTAATTAACAACTGGAATCTAAGTTAGTTGTGCCACAATTTACTCAAGATATTTGAATTTAAAAAAAAAATATTAAGGAAACAGTGATGATGTAACAGTAGTGGCCAAAATTGTGGAAATCTTTTGGGAAAAGTGTATTTTCTAAAACTAGCTAATAACACCACTTTTTTTTTTTTTGGAATAGTATCATAAAATTATATCTCAATGGAAAAGATAATTTAATCAAGAATGTCATGCAATAAACTTTTATGAAGGATTTGCTATTAGAATAGCAGTTACAGTATAAAGAAGAAAAATGAAATGTGTAGAAAAAAATGAGATATACAAAAATGATCACCATAGAAAAAATGAGATATACAAAAATTATCACCATGTCGGTTAATCCTTAGTTGGGTAAACTTTAGCATGAATTACAGCCTTACAACGTCTTCCCATGGAGTGAACCAAGTCTTTTAGTTCTGCAACTGTTATCATGTGAAACCAAGATTGAAGGATGGCTTCTATTAATTGGGTTTTATTGCTGGGTCGCTTCTGACTAACAAGTTTCTTTCGTCGGCTCCATAGATTTTCAATTGGGTGAAGGTCTGGGCTATTCCCAGGCCATTCCGGCAGTGGAATAGGATTATCTTGAAATTCAAAAAAAAAAAAAAAGTGGTGTTATTAGGCACCAAACCTCAAAAATACACTTTCCCCAAAAGGTTTCCACAATTTTAGCCACTACTGTAGAAGAGAGAGACAGGAGATTTTGAAAGAAGATGGCAGAACATTGAAAGTAGAAAAAAATATCTAAAGATAGGAAATGAGCCTGAAAGAAAAACACTTTTGCTCATAATCAGAACCAGTAAGAACCAGTGTGGATTGAGCATAACCTCAGCATATTGATCTAATCCACGATCAATTATTCTACTGAGGAACTTCAGCTAAAACACCTGTGAGAAATCCTTTGTATAGCTTAACATTCGTCCTAGCAGAATCGTACTTACTCAACCAGATCTCTGTGTGCATTTATTTATTTTCATGTATTTATTTAATTTCTATAGCTGGCAATCTCGGCCCGGTGATCCTAGGCGGCAAACAATTCAAATAAAAAATAAAAATAAGAATAGTACAAAAATAAATATACAACACAGCTGAGAAAATTATCAAAAGAATTGTCAGTCTAGCCAAGAAACAGGATCCTGAAACAGGGTAATAGTCAGGTTTTTAAGGTCTTAGGAAATGTCAACAGGATAATGGCCACCATAGCAGTGGTGAAATCCTCCACGGATTGCCACCAGTTCGTTGCCCACGCATGTGTGGTGCGTGCCAAAAGCACGCTGCACATGTATGTGCAGTGCATGCCAAGCACACGCTTTGCATGGAAAAAGAAAGCTTGACAAGGTAAGTAGAATAGCCAGGGGGGAACAGCTGTGCCACGCGATTTAGATTCACTAGAAAGCAGGATTTCCTGCTTTCAAGCAAATACAAACCGTGCGGATTTCCGATCGTCGGAAATACCGGTTCGAACAAACCGGTAGTTTTTATCACTACGGGTTTGCCTGAACTGGTGCAAACCGGTAGCATTTCACCCCTGCACTATAGTCTTTAAAGGAGGGGTATTCCAAAGGACAGGGAAGATAAACTGAGAGACTTAATGAGAAAAGAAAAGCCTCTAAACCCCCTAGCTTGCTGCAAAGGAAATGTTGTGATCCGTCAGCTGCTGGCCCCTTCAGCAGCCGAATCAGAGGAGGAGGCGTGAGAGTCAGGGTCAGCATCAAGGCAACCGAGCTCCAAGGGGGAAGAAGGAGTGGAGCTGGCAGAGAGAGAGAGAGACATAGGTGGAGCCTGGGCTGTCCGTCAGCCCTCAGATGGAGAGACAACAGCTTCCAGGTCTGGAGGTGGCTGATGTTGTGGCTCCATTACCTGAGCCTGTGTCATCGGCAGGAGAGGACTCCGAGAGTGAAGGAGAGGATTTGGCAAGGCCTCCCTCTCCAGGACCCTCCTCTCTGGAAATGCCTTTGGTGTCTGCCGAAGGGCAAGAGATAGGTCCGGGGCCAAGCATGTCCACACAGCCACAGGTGGACAGTGATGAGGGTAATGAGTCTTGGCTGGATCCACGCCAGCGTCACAGAGATAAGCGCACACAACAGAAGAAAGGGTGTGCCCGAGATTAGGCTGAGTCACTGGACCACACCCCACAGGATATAAAAGGGAGCGTGGTGGCCAGTCAAACCTTGTGACGAACAAAGCTGAAAGCTTCCATGCCATTCTGCATTGCCAGACTTTTGCTATAGACTTTGCTGGATTATCTTTGGACTTGATTGACTCCGTAATTATTGAGCTGTTTCTTTTGATATACCAGGAGCGGGGAGAAGTTATCTCTCCTCTTTGTAAATAATAAACTCTTGGCAGGCAGCCACTAGGTTGTTGCCAAGTTCCGTTATCATAAGGAAAAGGATTTTGCTGGCTGGTTTGGTCTTTAACTCTTGAACGTCTGTTGGTGTGTGTGTGTGTGGTTGGGGACAGAACATCTGATAAGGAAGAGGAGAAACAGCTGGGTCCACTGCCTGACGAGAAGAGGGAGTAACATAGCAGCAAGGATAAGACAGTGTAAGCTGTGAGGAATATCTGCAGCAACACAATGCCTTGAAAAGATAGTCCCAAAATGATGACGTTCAAAGCAGGATGCTTGAAGTCCTACTTCACATCAATCCATACTGACCTAGAATGCTGGCAGAAGTGGGAGTGAAGGAATCCAAGGGCCAGGTTTCATGCCACTGCACATGGGATACTACCAGATCCAAAACATCTCACTCTGTAGCAGCCCTAAACAGCATGAACGAGTGCTTAGGTTCTGGAGTAAGGACAACTAGTTAAGTCCTAGAAAACTAAGCAGTATGAGATTTAGGAGAACCTCTAGTGCAATATCTGTAGGATAAGAAAGATTATAGCTCCTAGAACATAGGGAATAAGACTTAGTTGTACAGGAATTCATGAAATTATTCAAGGGGGTTAAAATATTATAAAATGTAGGGAAATTATCAAGCAAATCAGGCCAAAACAATAGCTTTGCAAAGCAAACCAATAGCATTAGTAATAGCACTTAGACTATATATATATATATATATATATATATATATATATATATATATATATATATATATATATATATATATATTTCATCATAGTGCGTTTACAGCCCTCTCTAAGCAGTTTACAGAAGAAGCATATTGCCCCCAACAATCTGGGTCCTCATTTTACTGACCCTGAGTCAACCTTTGAGCCGGTCAGGATCGAATTGCTGGCAGTCGGCAGAATTAGCCTGCAATACTGTATTCTAACCACTGTGCCACCATGGCCCTTCAGTTCTATCCTGAAGTTTTGTAAACATTTGTAATATATATACTGTATACATATAAAAAAAAATAACTCCAGTTACTCTTGTCTTTGTTTGTTAGCACCCTCAGGTGGAAAGTATGACAAGGACTTATCACAAAACATTTCTCTGGGGAGAAAAGTCCCTGAATGCAGGCAACCCTCTCAAGAAAAATAAGTTTTAGTTCCACATGCTAGCCATCTCGGTGTGCTGGTGTTATTTATTTGTATGGAAAATCATTCGTTGATGTCAACTCCTACCTATGATGCGAAGGGTTGCAACCAAAAGACAGAGAGGCTGCCTTGGGAGAAATAACACGATACCTTTCTGTTGGTAAATCTGATACAGAAGACACATTTTCAAGACACATCTTGAACTACAGCTGACATTTGTGCCAGCTGTACATTTCTGGGTTCCTTTTTCCTTTTAGCGTTGAAGAAGTTCGATGATCAAAGCCTAAACTATTTGTGCAACTTGTAGAATTCTTGCAGTCCCAAATCTATCTCTGGGGTATTGCCAAATTAATTTGAATAGATCCTGTGCCAAGAAATGACCGGGGCTTCCTCAAGGCACGAATTTATTAGGCATGTCATATTGGCACAGTTAGGGGTGCGGTGGCTCGGTGGCTAAGACGCTGAGCTTGTCAATCGATAGGTTGGCAGTTCAGCGGTTCGAATCCCTAGTGCCGCATAACGGGGTGAGCTCCCGTGATTTGTCCCAGCTTCTGCCAACCTAGCAGTTTGAAAGTAGGTAAAAAATGCAAGTAGAAATATAGGGACCACCTTTGGTGGGAAGGTAACAGCATTCCATGCACCTTCAGCATTTAGTCATGCCGGCCACATGACCACGGAGATGTCTTCGGACAGCGCTGGCTCTTCGGCTTTGAAACGGAGATGAGCACCACCCTCTAGAGTTGGGAATGACTGGCACATATGTGCGAGGGGAACCTTTCCCTATTGGCACAGCTGGTGAAAACCTGACTCTGAATGACCCAAGATTTACCCCACCCAAATCAAAACCCGACGTTCATTTACCCAGTCCACATATCCATCACAGGGTCCAATCAGGTCCCAGTCCCAGCTCCATTTGGCATCAGTCCATGCCTCCCCAGCACCTGGTGGGAACGTTCTTGGTCCACAGGAGAAATAATTTTATTTTGGCTACAAGTCCCCAGCTATCTCTATTCCTTCCCTCCCTTTCCCACAGATCCTTCAATATGGCTTCAGGGCTGACTCTTTGTGTGCGCGTACAAAATATATATGGATGAATTGTTATTATTTCAAGCACTTTGTTCATATATATTTCATCCCTTCTCTTCGGGTTTATCCTGTCTCCATCGTTAGCATCTTGCTCTACAAGAATTCCTGCTGGGAAATGCTATAGTTAAACCTACAGGCTAATAGTAGCTGCCAGACCAGATTGAATGCCTTTCCATTTGCATCTGTCCTGGACAACTTTCTCTATGCCTCCTGCCTCAGCTGTAGTTTGGGGATTGCTAATCATTGCCACTCACCAACAGTAAAATACATTTCTGTCCTTGATAGAGGTGAAAGATAAAGGAAAAGATAAAGGCAAACAAACAAACAAAAAAAAAATGCTTGTTTTTCAGGTTCTACATGCAACCAAGAGGTAAATTTGGGCAAGGAAGGATTTTGTCCATCTCGGTCTTCAGTGGTTTCTTTTCTACTTCTACTAATTTTCTTTCTACTTGGTTAAAATCTCGGGGAACTGAGATTTCTTAATTTCAATACCATAGTGTGTTTGATACAGACGGATCTGGACAGACTTAAACATTGGGCACTGTCTAACAAAATGAAATTCAAAGGTGAAAAAAAAGTTAAGGTTATACATTTAGGCAAGAAAAACTAAATGCACAGGTAGAGTATATGTGGCACCTTGCTCAATAGTAGGAACTGTGAGATGAATATTGGGGTCCTAGTAGACAATCACTTAAAAGAAGAGCCAGCCATGTGCTGCAGCTGCCAAAAAAGCCAACACAGTTCTAGGCTTCATCCACAGAGAGTTAGAATCAAGATCCTGTTAGGTGTTAATACCACTTTATAAGGCCTTGCTAAGGCCACACTTGGAATATTGCTTTCAGTTTTGGTCGCCATGATGTAAAAAAGATACTGAGACTCTAGAAAGAGTGCAGAGAAGAGCAAAAAAGATGATTAGGGGACTGGAGGCTAAAACATAGGATGAACGGTTGCTGGAACTGGATATGTCTAGTTTAAAGAAAAGAAGGACTAAGGGAGACATGATAGCATTGTTCCAATATCTCAGGGGGTGCCTCAAAAAAGAGGGAGTCAAGCTATTCTCCAAAGCACTTGAAGGCAGGACAAGAACCAATGAGTGGAAACTAATCAAGGAGAGAAGCAACCTAGAACTAAGGAGAAATATCCTGACAGTTAGAACAAATAATCAGTGGAACGACTTGCTTTCCAGAACTTACGAATGCTCCAACACTGGAAGTTTTTAAGAAGATGTTGGATAACCATTTGTCTGAAGTGGTGTAGGGTTTCCTGCCTAAGCAGGGGGTTGGACTAGAAGACGTCCAAGGTCCCTTCCAACTCTGTTATTCTAAATGCAGCCGCACCAACATTTATGGGTGTTTCTCAAACTGTATGCTACTATTCTGTTCCGCAACCTGCACTGGTTATCAATAAACTTCTGGATTGAGTCCAAATGCTGGTAGCTACCTATAACATTCTCTATGACTTTGAACCAGTTTATCTGCAGGGCAACCTCTATATCCAGTTCGTTCTCACAGGGAGGGACTACTCAGGGTACCGTCAGTCAAATTATGTCGACTGGTGACTCCCAGGGGGAGGGCCTTCTCTGTGAGGGCTCCAACCCTTTGGAATGAACTTCCCCCTGAGATACGAAATATCCCTGATCTCCGTGCTTTCCGCCGTGCCCTCAAGACCCTGATGTTCCAACAGGCGGGGCTAAACATATGAACATGTGAATGTTTTTAAAATGTTATCTACTTTTAGGCTCTATTTAATTGGGCCAAACTATGTTATAATAATAATAATTTTAATTAGCAATTTTATGATGTTTGCGTATCTATATTTTTCTTGACTGTACACCGCCTTGAGTCCTACGGGAGAAAGGCGGTATAGAAATATAATAAATAAATAAATAAATAAATATCCGTGATGGCGAACCTATGGCACGCGTGCCACAGGTGGCACGTGGAGCCATATCTGTGGGCACGCGAGCGTGCCCTAGCTCAGTTCCAGCATGCATGCATGTGCCAGCCAGCTGATTTTCGGCTTTCCGGTCCTACCGGAAGTCGGGAAACAGATAATTTCCGGTCTCCGGAGGGCCTCTGGGCGGGTGGGAAAGGCCATTTTCGTCCTTCCCAGGCTCCAAGAAAGCCTCTGGAGCCTGGGGAGGGTGAAAAATAGGCCTGGGGCGGGGCACATTGAATTATGGGTGTGGACACGCATACGTGCGACCCCTCCCCACGCTCCCCCCCACTTTTGGCATGCAACGGCCCAAAGGTTAGCCATCACTGCTCTATATCAATCCATGATTCTACTTCAGTTCATCAAGGAAATTTTTATTCAGGCCGAAGAAGTTGGGCTTCCAATCTGAAAGTAGGTTTTAGCTGACATACGCTATTTATTCTTTTCTTTTTGTCTGTTTGATTTTCATTGCATTTTTAATTGCCTTGCTTTAATCTTTAATGATTGTTCAGTATCTTATTTTAACTTTATTATGAGCCGACTTGAACACTAATTTTAGCTGAGTTATGATGCCTATATCAAAACAAAACAAAACAAAAAAATGTAAGGCCTCCTGCAAGTTAGGACAAACAGCAATAACTTTGTTTTCTGGGAAACAATAGCCTGATTTCCCCCACCCCCCTTTCTGTTTATTCTTTCAAATGATTTAAATTTGTGCAACCTTCAGCAAGGACTGTTTGATCCATCTTAAAGGTGGCACCTTTTTGAGAAGGTCTGCTCTGACTTTTCCAAGTTGGCCGACTGAATTATGGAAGTTGAATTAGAAAAAACAAAATATGTGAATCAAAAAACCCCTTTGTATACCCTACAATGTGAAAAGCGTGAATTACCAGTGGTGGGATTCAAATCAGTGGTGAAATCCTAAATGTTCTACTACCGGTTCTGTGGGCGTGGCTTGCTGGACGTGGCAGGGGAAGGATACTGCAAAATCTCCATTCCCTCCCCACTCCTGGGGGAAGGATATTGCAAAATCTCCATTCCCAACCCACTCTGGGGCCAGCCAGAAGTGGTATTTGCCAGTTCTCCAAACTACTCTCTGTTACTGGTTCTCTGAACTATTCAAAATTTCCACCACTGGTTCTCCGAACTGCTCAAAATTTCCACTACCGGTTCTCCAGAACCTTCTGGATTTCATCCCTGAGTCAAATAATTTAACAACCAGTTCTCTGCCCTAATGACCAGCTGGGTGGGCGTGGCTGCCCCCCACACCCCATTTTGGTCTAGTAGGCAGTGGTGGTCTCCAACTAATTTAACAACTGGTTCTCTGCCATAATGATTTCTTCCAACAACCAGTTCACCAAACTGCTCAGAAATTTAACAACCGGTTCTCCCAAAGTGGTGCGAACCGGCTGAATCCCATCACTGTTAGTAGGCCTCCCTGCAGCCTCCTGCAAGCAAAAATGGGCCACGAGAGGGCGCACCAGGTACCTTCCCGCATCCCATTTTGGGCCTAGTAGGCCTCCCTTCACTTACCTGGGAGTCAAAATGGGGCGTGTGGAGACTCCTGGAAGAGGAGGCACAGGGAGGGGTGGGCCCAGCCAGCAATTTAACAACTGGTTAACAACAAAACCAGGCTGGACCAGCTGAATTCCACCGCTGATGAATACCCATATCTATCCCATGATCTTCCCCAATCATTTTTATCACCAGGTGTTCTGTTCAACTTCCTATATTCTCATCTTATCAAAACTCAAAATTCACAGGAAATTTAGAGAAGCATAAAAAATAAATAAATAAAAGTCACGCGGAACAAACATCTGAAACGTGTACATGGAGTCATCCTTCGTGGAAAGCAGATTTTCAGACAAAACAACCTGTTATTTTTATATTGTTTTAGACAGGGGGTAATAAATTTTGCCATGAAAAAATCAGCCACTTTGTAATGCCTATCTGTGGCAGATTTCAATCAAGTATTTAGGAGGTTTGCGCGAAAGGTAATTTCAAGCACAATGGAGCTTCTTTGTAAATGGATTGAAACTGACTGAGGATAATTGTAGGAAAGTCATTAATCTATTCCACAAAATGGAAGTTAAGTTCCCAACCCTGTCAGGTTGGATAATGGTAACACAGGTCTTTTGTACTGCAGCATCAAAAGGTAGGAGATGTTGAACAATGAAGTGAAAACGTCACACTCTCAACTGTGGGGTCCTTGGGACTCTCCGAGCATGGTTGTTTTCTTGCAGACGTCTAATTATCCAACTAGGGAACATCATCAGTGCTGGTGGTAACACTTAAAAGATTGAGATCTGTACTGTCACTGGAACATGATCCAAATAGGATTTTGGAAGAGTATTAACTTTAATTGTCTTGGAGTGGTGTGGTGGCCTAGAGGTGGGGCTCTCACCTCAAAATCAGGAGGCTGTGAGTTCAATCCTAGGTAGAGGCAGATATTTCTCTCTCTGGGCACAATGAGACTATATCTGCTGAACAAAACTCTGTATCGGTGACAGGAAGGGCATCCGGCCAGTAAATACTCTGCTAGCTCCATTCAGTTGCCCAGACTCTACCCCTCAAGGGATTATCAGGTTGTTAAATGATGATGATGATGATGATTAACTTTAATTGTCTTGTGAACCAAATTTTGAATAATCCCCACATCAATTCTGAGAAAAGGATTTGTTCTCTCTGAAAGGAGAGAAGTATAATTTCTTCCTCTGAATTGTATCGACAGAACTTTCTCTAAGATTATATGTAATAAGAAAAAAGAAGAATGGATGGCGGGGAATGGAAGGATTTATACTCCTTGCAGACAGCTGGTCATAAGGAGTATACATCCCCACCATCCAGTCAGAACTGAAGAAGCTTCTTGGATGAGAAGTGAAACGTCTTCAAAGAAAAACCAGAAAGTCCAATTGCCTCTTGAAAAAGCACCTTTGGGACCTGGATGACTGAGAATTTCCATAGACATTTAAGACAGGTGGACTTCAACTCCCAGAATCCCCCCCAACCAACCTCAGGAACTTCCCTATCATCCTGTCAGAGCTGAAGAAGCTTCTCGGATGAGAAGCAAAACATCTTCAAAGAAAAATCAGAAAGTCCAGTTGCCTCTTGAAAAAGACACCTTTGGGACAACCACGACTGAGAATCTCCATAGACAAATGAAGAAAATTAATAATTCAGGACAGACCCGTTCATGGCACCATCACTCATAATTTTAAAGAAAGTTCTACCGAGATGTGCCATATACAATTGAGCAGAAGAAATAACTGGTAATTATTGGTAAACTGGTCTATTTAATGCAATTGCTACATGCAGTTTAATGCAGTTGCTAACTGGTAAAAAGTCTTTTTAATGCAGTTGCTACAGTAACAGTAACAGAGGTGGAAGAGACCTTAGAGGTCATCCAATCCAACCCCCTGCTAACGCAGGAGATCTGTACTAGGGATTCGAACCGCCGAACTGCCGATCTTTCTGATCGACAAGCTCAGTGTCTTAGCCACTGAGCCACCTAATCAGGCTACGGATTTAATAAACCTCATAAAAAGAACTTACATGCAAAAACATCACGAAGAAGAAGAAGAAGAAGAAGAAGAAGAAGAAGAAGAAGAAGAAGAAGGAGGAGGAGGAGGAGGAGGAGGAGGAGGAGGAGGAGGAGGAGGAGGAGGAGGAGGAGGAGGAGGAGGAGGAGGAGGAGAAGAAGAAGGAAAAAAATATGAAATGAGGTCAAGAAGTTCATGCTTGACATTTAATGTTAAAAGTTACAAGAGAAGATGATTTTTCCCTTAAGTCTGAGTTACCCTGCCAAATGAAATGAGCTAAGTGCGAATTGAATTTCACATAATAGAAAACAAATTAGCACATTAGCACCATTTAAAATGAGTGACGCCTTTGATTCTGTAAATGATAAAACGATCTAAATGACATCCGTGTCATACACGTGATGGATTTTTTTTCCCCACCGAAGATAAAAGGAAAGAATCTTTTGCACAGCATAAAAAGGGATTTAAAGCCTTGGTGGCGCAGCGGACTAAACTGCTGTTAAAGTAGCACTTAGCTGCCAGCTGCCGGCAATTACTGCGAGTTCAATTCTCACCAGGCTCAAGGTTGACTCAGCCTTCCATCCTTTCGAGGTAGGTAAAATGAGGATCCGGATTGTGGGGGCAATAAACTGACTTTGTATAAAAAAAGAACACTGCTTAGGAGGGGCCAAAAAAGCCATACTAAGCAGGTATATACAAAAGTATGAAGGCTATTGCTTAATGCATTGTAAGCCTCCCTGAGTCTCCGGAGAAGGGCGGCATATAAATTGAAGGAAGGAAGGAAGGAAGGAAGGAAGGAAGGAAGGAAGGAAGGAAGAAAGAAAGAAAGAAAGAAAGAAAGAAAGAAAGAAAGAAAGAAAGAAAGAAAGAAAGAAAGAGAATTTTACATGACGTTGGTTTACTTTTAAAAATCAGGAACGAACTACAGATACTGCAAGGATAGTGCAAAATCTCCATTCCCTCCCCACTTCAGGGGAAGGATACTGCAAAATCCCCATTCCCTCCCCACTCTAGGGGAAGGATACTGCAAAATCCCCATTCCCTCCACATTCCTGGGGGAAGGCTATTGCAAAGTCTCCATTCCCTCCCCATTCCTGGGGGAAGGATACTGCAAAATCTCCATTCCCACCCCACCTCTGAGGGAAGGATATGGCAAAGTCTCCATTCCCACCCCACTCCTGGGGAAGGATACTGCAAAATCTCCATTCCCACCCCACTCCAGGGAAGGATATTGCAAAATTTCCATTCCCACCCCACTCTGGGGCCAGCCAGAGGTGGTATTTGCCGGTTCTCCGAACTGCTCAAAATTTCCGCTACCGGTTCTCCTAGAACCTCCCAGAACCTGCTGGATTTCACCCCTGCTTAATACCCCAATATATAAATTGATCCTGGCTAGATCCAGTACTTGAGTCAATTCCAGAACTGGCCTAAGAGAACAAAATATGGTATGTTTTACTTTAGATTGTTAAAGATAAAAAGCAGGAAAAATATAACAAAAGGTGACATATATTCTATTTCTTTAAGTCACACTAACTTACACAAAACAGTTATTTTAAAACAGTGTGCGAAAGCAAACAAATTCCAAAGGGACGTATGTTGGTTATAGCTTAAGAAATATAGCAGGACTTATAGTACCTTAAAAAGTAACACATCTTTGAACATTTTTGAACTGTTGGATGTTTTAATTATTTTATAGCAACAGATATTTACAAACAATTGTCGAGTGATATCACAGAGGTACCTGCTTTACTGAGGTAACAGACAGAATGTGATTACACAAACGCACTTTCAAATCAAAAGAGAGTGTTTTTACTTCCTTATAAACTATTCCAAAACGTCCCATTATCATCTGTCTTTGAAGTTCCTTTGTTTAACAAGTTCCATGAAGTTCAATGCCAAAATGAGAAAATTTTATTTATTTGTCAAACACGTAAGATAACCGATATAAGTATAAACATGATTATGAATACAGGAAAAGGATTCTGTTGTGACCCCGGCCCCGGAGGCTGATTTATCTTTGCATGCTGATTCGGAGGATGATATGGAGGAGGAGGAAGCTGTCACGAGCTATGTGCCGGAGGGACCGTCTTCATGGGTGAGTCAGCAAGAACTGACAGTTGCTGACGTGCCTATGGACCCCAGCCAAATTGAGGAGGAAACAGAGGCCGGTAACGAGGAGAGGGAGCCCCTATTGGAAGCAAGAGAGAGATGTAGGAGACGTCGTAGAGAACAACTATTGCCACATCCTAAGAGGTGTGGTCAGGAGATGTAGAGCCACACCCTACAAAGTATAAAAGGGGTGTGACTGGGCTGGAAAGGCGTGGTGAACAATTTGTTGGCGTTTTGGGTGCAGTGGAGTTACAACTGTTAGTTTGGAGTTTTTGACAAGAGTCTGCATTCCTGCATTAGCCTGCTGGCTGTCTGCCAAGACCTTTGGAACATTGCCCGGTAACTATTGGACTGATATACGCTTTGGAAGAGAACTATTTATTAAAGGGCCAGCTTCGGTCTCTCTAGCCTGCGTTTGTTACTGCCGGGCTATTTGAGCCTCTGCAAGGCCACTCATGGGAGGGGACAGAACAGATATGAATAATAATAATATATATATTTTTTAATTTGATTTATATGCCGCCCTTCTCCGAAGACTCAGGGCGGCTTACAATGTGCTCAGCAATAGCCTTCATCCTTTTGTATATTTATACAAAGTCAGCTTATTGCCCCCACAACTGGGTCCTCATTTCACCTACCTTAGAAAGGATGGAAGGCTGAGTCAACCTTGAGCCTTGGAGAGATTCGAACCCTGCAGTAATTGCAGGCAGCTGGTCTTAATAACCAGCTTAATAACAGGGTGCCTTAAACCCCTGTACTACCAAGGCTCAATAATAATAATAATAATAATAATAATAATAATAATAATAATAATAATAATAATAATAATAATAATAATATAATAATAATAATAATAATAATAATAATAATAATAATGATAATATAAACAGGTCTGTTGTGTGGATGCTTGGGTGGTTTAGGGATGGGGAGTTTTTGGCGGGTGCGGTGGGGGGTGTCTGGGAATCATCATGTGTGTTGGGCTTGGTCTCTGGGTGTTACGTGAATTTCGTTGTATGGGTATACTTTGTGTATACGTATAATGACAATAAATGAATGAATGAATAAATAAATAAATGACAATGAGCTAGGGCTGCAGAAAAACCTTGGTTACGTAGGAAAAACCTGGCTAGAGGAAAAACACACATAAATCCTACGAAGAAGTAAGAAAATGACAATAAACTTTATATATATAAATGGGGACAGTAGGACAAGGACGTTAAGTACATTGGTGCGCTTATGCACGCCCCTTACAGACCTCTTAGGAATCTAATTCTAATTCTCTCCTTACTACAATTCTGATTATATCTTTGTACCCCTATTTGGATGGTGCCTGGCTTGTAAATTGGGTATAGAAAGCCACAGGATGTGGTTTCGTATTTATATAAAGAAAGCAGCTCGGAATCCAATTTGACCCTCTGGTTATTCAACGCCTGTGCTTGGAGAAAATATATGGACGTTGTCAAAAAGAGTGGGAGGATGTTATGAGAAAAGACCAGACGTATATATCAAAATATTTTCCCTGTCCTCATTTGAGCAAAAGCCCTGCAGTTCTGAAACTTAGCACTTGTATCACCAAGTAGACATCATAATGACACGAGAAACAATTTTTCAGTGAGACTTTGGGTTAATATCAGATGGCCGGGCATGTATACAAATGGGTCGGCTAATTTAACCGAAAACAATAATAATAATTAAAAAAAAAAACTACCTCAGGACGACAGGATATATATAAAAAAATTTGCAATATCTTTATAACCAGCCTCCCACTGTGCAACAAGTACAAGTTGTGTGGTGTGAAGGAATTTTGGCCTCCTCTGCTGCCATGAGACTGAGAGCTGTAAGAAAGCCGAATTTTTCAATTAAATGATTGTAGGAAAGACAACCGAGAGGAGAACTTAAGAACTCATTGGGGGATCGAGGGAGGCCATCTCTTCCTTCCGAGTTCATCCATTCTTAGCATTCGGTTTTCCCCATGGAAGTCATCTCATTTTTCTCTTATGACCCCGATGTTTTTCCCTCAACAGCTTCGGCTGACAGCTTGTTTCATACATTTATCACTCTGGCACGGAGGGGGAAGAAGGGAAAAAAAAAAAAAAAAGGTCCATGACACCTGTTTTGAAAGTGTGAGAAAGAGCCGAATGAATTTTCTTGCCTTCCAGACAGAGCAAAAAAAAAAAAAAAAATACAAATAAAACTCTCTCTGGAAGAGTCTATACACTTATAATGTGCGGTATTTTCTTACAACCCATGCAAAAAATGGTTGCTATGAGTTAATTTAACAGATTAACAGATTTAAGAGAGTAACAGAGATGGAAGGGACCTTGTAGGTCATCTAGTCCAACCCCACCCACCTACCCAAGTAGGAGACCCTACGCCATTTCTGAAAGATGGCAGTCCAGTTTCCTCTTGAAAGCTTCCAGGGATGAAGCTCCCACAACTTCCGAAGGCAACTTCTGTTCCATTGGTTGATTGTTTTCACTGTCAGAAAAATTCTCCTTATTTCTAGGTTGACTCTCTCCTTGATCAATTTCGATCCATTATTCCTTGACTGGCCTTTCAGGTGCTTTGGAAAATAGCTTGAACCCCTTCCTCTCTGTGGAAGCCCCTCAAATATTGAAACACTGCTATCGTGTCTCCCCTGGTCCTTCTCTTCACTAGACTAGCCATGCCCGGTTCCTGCAACCATTCATCGTATGTTTTAGTCTCCAGTCCCCTCATCATCCTGGTTGCTCTTTTCTGCACTCTTTCTAGAGTCTCAGCATCTTTTTAATAGTGTGGTGACCAAAACTGGATGCAGGATTCTAGGTGTGATCTTACTAAGGCTTTATAGAGTAGTATTAGTACCTCCCTTGATCTTGATTGTATCCCTCTGTTAATGGAACTTTGGATTTCATTCCCTTTTATTACTTCAGGGATGATTTTTTCTAGCTGCTGCTGCACACTATTAGCTCATATTTAATTGGCTGTCCACTAAGACTCCAAGATCCCTCTCACCAGTTATTGCTATTAAGCCTGGTTTCACCCAGTCTATATGTGTACTTTGTGTTTTTCTTGCCTAAGTGTAAGACTTTACTTTTCTCTACATTGAATTTCATTTTTATTTATTTATTTATTAATTTAATTTGTATACCGCCCTTCTCCCAGAAGGGACTCAGGGCGGTGAACAGCCAAAATTAAAAAACATACAAATACAAAAGTTAAGATAATTAAAAGAATTAAATCATTGGCTACCCAATTTAAAACCCCAAATCCATAAAATTTAAAATCCCAATTAAAAACCATTTAGGCTAGGCCGGCTTGATGAAATAAAAACGTCTTCAGGGCTTTACGGAAGGTCCGGAGGTCCGGGATCAATCGTATTCCAGGAGGCAGCTCATTCCACAGGGCGGGTGCCCCCACAGAGAAGGCTCGCCCCCTGGGGGCCGCCAGCCAACATTGCCTGACCGACGGCACCCTGAGGAGGCCCTCTCTGTGAGAGCGTATTGGCCGGTGGGAGGTTATCGGTAGCAGCAGGCAGTCTCGCAAATACCCTGGCCCTAAGCCATGGAGCACTTTAAAGATGAGAACCAACACCTTAAAGCGCACCTGGAAGACCACCGGGAGCCAATGCAGCTCGCGCAGGAGAGGTGTTACGTGGGAGCGCCACGTCGCTCCCATAATCACCCGCACGGCCGCATTCTGCACCAGCTGGAGCCTCTGGGTGCTCCTCAGGGGGAGCCCCATGTACAGAGCGTTACAGTAGTCCAGGCGTGACGTAACCAAGGCATGAGTGACTGTGCACAAGGAGTCCCGATCCAGAAAGGGGCGCAACTGGCGTATCAGGTGAACCTGATAAAAAGCCCCCCTGGCCACGGCCGTCATATGCTCTTCTAAAGACAGCCGTGTGTCCAGGAGGACGCCCAAGTTGCGAGCCCCCTCTGTGGGGGTCAGTGACTCGCCCCCAATAGCCAGCGATGGCACCAGCTGGCTATACTGGGACGCCGGCATCCACAGCCACTCGGTCTTGGAAGGGTTGAGCCGAAGCCTGTTCCTCCCCATCCAGACCCGCACGGCCTCCAGACACTGGGACATCTGGGATTTTGTTAGATAGGGCTCAGTGTTCAAGTCTGTCAAGATCCATCTGGATCTTGAGCCTGTCTTCTAGGATGTTGGCTATTCCTGCCAGTTTAGTATCATCTGCAAATTTGGTAAATTTACCATTTATTCCCTCAACTAAGTCGTTTATGAAGGTATTGAAGAGTACTGGGCCTAAGACAGAACCTTGTGGTACCCCACTGCTTACTTCCCTCCTAATATGTTAGACAAGATCCACAGATAGTTAAAATATGTGCAACATCCAAAGAGCTTTTATTTGGATCCCTTCCCAGTCTGAAATAATAAGAAAAACATTCATTTTTTTAAAAAAAATATTTTTATTAAACTTTTTTTAAAAATAACAAAAAAAGAATTTTTTTACAATTTCCTTCTTTTCAACATTTTCGCATCAGTAAACATTTCATACATATCTATTTTTCTCCCTTACTTCAATTTACCATTTATACATATGATTCTAATATTGATTTATATACATAAAGATAACAATGTACTCAATTCCAATCTTGCATTCTGTGTCCGTTCCATTTCCACTTGTTTGTTACCACATTTCAACTCCTATATCTTCCTCATTTACTCTTTCCTTGTCCTTTATACCTCTCCTCTAACCATTCATACCATTTCTCCCATACCATGTAATATTCTGTTTCCTCCTTTTCTTGTATTTCTTTTGTGAGCTTGTCCATCTCTGAGCACCCCAAAACTTTTCTAATCAAATTTCTTTCCGTTGGTGTATTATTATTTTTCCAATTTTGTGCATATATTATTCTTGCCGCTGTTGTAATATGTATAATTAAATACAATCCCACACAGTTTCTATAAAGAAGTATTCATCACGTCATTAATTTGATATGATTATTTTAAAAGCATTGAATTGACACATTTCTAAGTAACTACTCTTTTATTACTTCCATCATTTGGGGGAGGATTTTTTTTTTAATTTTAAATATAATTGTTTTTTTTTTTTAATTTGATTTATATGCCGCCCTTCTCCGGAGACTCAGGGCGGCTTACAGTGCGTTAAGCAATAGCATTCATACTTTTGTATATTTTATACAAAGTCAGCTTATTACCCCCACAAACTGGGTCCTCATATTCATATTGATTCTTAAAATTAGGAATTCTGAAATTAAGGAATGGAAAGAACAGGACAGAGTAAAAAAGGAAAGTGAAAAAGGGGACATGAGATAAAAAGTAGGAACATTATAATGAAAGAGAAATGTATAAAGTGACTTCCAAATTTTATCACAGTAAGTATAAAAAAATTGCATGCTTCTTCACACTCTACAGGGTAACAAACATTTATCTCTTCATGCAATATCCCATCTCTTTTCTTTAAACACATCTATAAAAGTCTTAATCTTTCATTCATTCAAATTTTGTTTTAGGGATTTAAAATTAATGTCTTCTTTGTCGAAGAATTTGTTGCATAAAATTCTTCAAGACTTTAACAAGTCTCTTTTCTAAATCCAACAGAAACAAAATGACCCAATTATCTGAGAATCTAGAAAGAGTGCAGAGAAGAGTAGTAAAGATTATTAGGGGTCTGGAAACTAAAACATAGAAAGAATGGTTGCCGGAATTTGGTATATCTAGTTTCATGAAAAGAAGGACTAGGGGTGACATGAGAGCAGTGTTCCAATATCTCAGGGGCTGCCACAAAGAAGAGGGAGTCAAGCTATTCTCCAAAGCACCTGAGGGCAGGACAAGAAGCAATGGATGGAAACCAGGGGTGAATTCTAAATTTTTTTACTGGAGGGCCCAGCTCCCGAACAAAGAAAACCCGTTTGGTGACATCATATCGTCACCGCTACCAGCTCGGCCGAACCGGGCTGAACCAGGAGGAACCCACCACTGATGGAAACTAATCAAGGAGAGAAGCAACCTAGAACTAAGTAGAAATCTCCTGACAGTGAGAACAATTCATCAGTGGAACAACTTTCCTCCAGAAGTTGTGAATGCTCCAACACTGGAGGTTTTTAAGAAGGGATTGGACAACCATTTGTCTGAAATGGTATGGGGTTTTCTGCAGGGGGTTGGACTAGAAGACCTCCAAGGTCCCTTCCAACTCATGCTATGCTATGCTATGCTATGCTATGCTATGCTATGCTATGCTATGCTATGCTATGCTATGCTATTATTCTATTATTGTACTAGTACTAATGTACTAGAAGACCATCTCAGCATCTACTTCTGTCCTACTATCACAGCACCATTGAGAGTGTCCTGACATACAGCATTCTTGCATGGTATGGGAGCAGCTCTGCAGCGGACAAAAAAAATGCTCTACAGAGAATCATTAAAACTGCCCAGGATATCATCGGGCTCCAACTACCAGCCCTGGATGACATCTTCGAATCACCCAGTTTGAGAAAGTTGGAAAATATTCTCAGAGACTCTTCCCATCCTGCTTTCAATCTTTTTGGACTTGTTGCCTTCTGGCAGAAGATACAGAACAATTAAAACTCGGACCGCACGTTTTCTGAATAGTTTTTATCCCAGAGCTATAATTGCACTCAACAATGAACTAAAGGGCCACCATCAGTGAGCTGTTGGACAGTATTACTTGGTCTGTTGGGTGGATGTTTGGGTGGTTTAGGGGTGGGTGGGTGGGTGGTGGTTGAGGATTGTTATGTGTGTTGGACCTGGTCTTTGGGTGTTAAGTGAATTTCATTGTATAAGTATACTATGTATACAAGTACAATGACAATAAAGTTGTTGTTGTTGTTGTTGTTGTTGTAGGGATGGTGTACTAGAAGACCTCCAAGGTCCATTTAAACTCTATTCTGATTCTGATTCTGTATTCTCCTTATCCAAACAAGTCTCAAGTCTATTCACTGGTTCCTTGGTTTTTGCTGCAATCGTGTTTTTGTTGTGTTTTCGCAAAGCCACCTTCATTTTATCATATCTCCCCCAGAAGTCCAGGGAGGAGTATTTTTTTTAAAAAAAAATTATGAACATTTTTTTCCCCCTGGAAGCGATGTGTTACACTGCATTCTACATTGTGATATTCAGGTCAGGTCATAATTTGCATGAAGATAAAAGTAATCAATTCAGCATTTGTTCAAGAATTGGTTTGTTAACTGATACTGTAATCATCTAAAAATGGAGCATGTGGGCAATGGGTATGCAAATATATCTTTGTTTCACATTATAATATGCTGCAGACATTGTTGAATCAGATGCTATCTATGTTTCCATATTTGTTTCTTTAGCTATTGCATTCGGAATTTTCTTATTTTTTTTTTATCTGCAAAACTCATTCCTTGATGGTCATCCAAATACTGACCAGATCCAGCAATGCTTCATTTTTTCAAGATCAGTCAATGTCAGCTAGATATAATAACCAATTGCATACACAGTATGTTAAAAAAAAAAAAGTCCTGTATGAGCACATATACATGTATGCAAGCACATATACAAACACACCAAAGTTTAAAATGTCTTCATTGATCTTATTGTGTTGCATTCCTAATGGAGCATAAGACAAGAGGGAGTCAAGCTATTCTCCAAAGCACCTGAGGGTAAGACAAGAAGCAATGGGTGGAAACTAATCAAGGAGAGAAACAACTGTTGTGGTCCACCAGCAGCCTGCGGAGCTGGCAGCAGAGTCGGATAGTGAGGAGGCTGGGGAGGACCATGGGCCAGTCCTGGAGTCTGGGGAAGGCCCAGAGAAGGGCTCTACATTAGAGGCAGAGATGGGGCCAGGGCCATCTGGGAGTGATGCGTGGACTCCAGAGCCTCCAGAATCGGACAGCAGAGAGGCAGAGGAACAGGAGGAGCCTGTTCCTAGTGCACGCATGTGCAGAGCTGCCAGAAGGCAAGAGCAGCTAAAGCAAAAGGGACAACTCAGGAGTAAGGCCAGGAGATGATTGGCCCCTCCCATAAGGCTTAAAAGAGCAGCAAAGGCTCTTGGGCTCTTTGTAGGAAAGCAATGTTGCTAAATCTGTTTCCAGTCGATGTCTCTTGTTTCTGAACTTCATAGGGCTTTGCCAAGAAAAGCCTTTGGCATGGTGCCAAAGAAGATAAAGGTTTGCGATAAGGACTTTTTCTGAAAGACTTGTTTTGCAATTAATTCGGACTAAGCTGGGAATGAAGTAATTCTCAGCTGTTTATAATAAAATAGGTTTGTTTGAAACTAATTGTTCTTGTAATGACTAAGTGAGCCTAGGTCACTATAGCAATTTAGAACTAAGGAGAAATTTCCTGACAGTTAGAACAATTAATCAGTGGAACAACTTGCCTCCAGAAGTTGTGAATGCTCCAACACTGGAAGTTTTTAAGAAGATGTTGGACAACCATTTGTCTGAAGTGGTGTAGGGTTTCCTGCCTAAGCAGGGGGTTGGACTAGAAGACCTCCAAGGTCCCTTCCAACTCTGTTATTCTATTCTATTCTATTCTATTCTATTCTATTCTATTCTATTCTATTCTATTCTATTCTATTCTATTCTATTCTATTCTATCTCTGCATCTATGAAGCCATACTAACATTTTTAATATGAATTCTTTCACCGTTTTCAGAAATCTGTCCATTTTCTCATAACCGACTGAAATACGATGATCAGCTAGCAAATATATGTTGATTGTATAATTATCCTTCCATTCTTCTGTAGAGGCACTCTGGGTGGTCTCTCTCTCTCTCTCTCTCTCTTGGGGCAACATTCGAGAAAATGATTACAAAATCAAAGAGAAAACTCATAAACAAACACTTACAAAGCATAATAACCAAAAGATAAGCACAACTGCAGAGTAACAGATAAAATGCAAAAGGACACCAGATTTCACCCATCTTTATATATTTATCGAAATGATGTACATGGCTGCCCATTTCTCAGTGCGGACAATGCTGGAAATGTATAAGCATTCAGATGCTAAAATACACATTGGAATCCACACTGTATATCAAACATTAATACAATTGAGCGAGTCCAGAGGTATTTCACGAGAAGAGTACTTCACTCCTCTGCTCATAATAGAATCCCTTATGTCACCATTCTTGAAATTTTAGGCCTGGACAACCTGGAACTATGCCGCCTATAGTCTGACCTGAATATAATACACAAAATGATCTGCTACAATGTCCTACCTGTCAACGACTTCTTCAGGTTCAACCTCAGTAATACTCAGGCAAAGAATAGATACAAACTCAAGGTAAACCGCTCCAAACTCGATTGTAGAAAATACGACTACAGCAACAGAGTGGTCAATGCCTGGAATGCTCTACCCGACTCCGTTGTTACAGCCTCAAGCCTTCACAGCTTCAACCTAAAACTAGGTCTATTGTGGACCTCACCCCATTCCTAAGATATCTGTAAGGAGGCATGCATAAGCACACTAGTTGTTGTGGCTCCGATCACTGAGCCTGTGTTATCAGCAGGAGAGGACTCTGAGAGTGAAGGAGAGGAGTTAGCAAGGCCTCCCTCTCCAGGACCTTCCTCTCTGGCAATGCCTCAGGTGTCCTCCAAAGGCCAAGAGATAGGCCCGGGGTCAAGCACTTCCACGCACCCACAGGTGGACAGTAATGATGATGATGATGAGTCTTGGCTGGACCCTCGACAGCGTCGCAGAGATAAGCGCGCGCAGCAGAGGAAGAGGCATGCCAGGGATTAAACTGAGTCACTGGACCACACCCCACAGGGTATAAAAGGGGGTGTGGTGGCCATTCAAGCTCTGTGACGAGCAAAAACTGATATTGAACAAACCTCTCTGCATTGCTGGACTTTTTGAGTATTCTCTTATCTCTTGTGTGTTGGCTTTGTAAAACACTCCCTTTGTAAGTAAAAGACTCTTGGCAGCCAGCCACTGGGTTGCTGCCAATTCTGCTCTTAGAGAAACCTTTGTCGGCTGGTTTATTTCAGTATTGACTGTCTGTGGGGTTGCGTGTGTGAGACGGGGACAGAACACTAGTGTACCTACTGTCCTACTGTCCCCATTTATTTGTACTCATTTCCTGTGTTCATTTCTATGTTTATATTTATACCTGTTATCTCGTACATGTTGTCAGCGTTCCAAATTATGATCTCCTCCAGCGCTGACATGAATGAGAGTGGGAGAAGCTTTGCTTTAATGCTGAGATGAACTTTTACCTAGTTTCCTGCTCTTTAGTAGATAGTGTTACCTGGGAGATAGAGGGAAGGGGGGAATTCCTGTGAATAGAAAGTGCTTGGGACGGAGAGATGGATCTGCACGATGGCCAATGAGACATTGGGGTTGAAGAACGGAAAGGGAGGGGTTTGGAAGGAGGTGCCAGTTTTGGCTCCACAAGAGTTCAGGGATGATATTATTTCTATTCTTAAATAAAGAAAAGATTCATTAGAGACTTTGCGTTTGAGAATGAAGTTTATTTAAGATAGCACCAAAACCTCACACATGTATGGGTATACTCTGTATACACGTACAATGACGATAAAGTTATTTATTTATTTATTTATTTATTTATTTATTTATTTATTTATTTATTTATTTATTTATTAAACTAAACTAGAGAAGTTTCATCAAATCTCCTTAATCAGAAACCCTGGTAAACCATCTTGAGCTTGGATAAGCTTTGCAGGAAACATGTCCTTCTGTTAAACTGAGAAAGAGTGTACGTTAAGAGAGCTAACATGTATTTTGTTCACAAGATTCTTCTTCCGATTCCCTAGAAGAAATATGAGTACGGCGTGTGTGTGTGGGTACATGTCTGCATTTTAAAATTCCCTTCCAGTTTCTGTTGAAGCGCTTTCAAGTGTTAGCTTTGGGAAAAACATAAGACACCTTTTTGAAAATGGATCTCTTTCCCTCACATTTTCCTCAGGTTCTCTTGTTAAAGAGAACTTCAAATTTACCTCAGTGGACCTTTTAGAGGGTATAGAATAAAACTTTATTTCCCCCCTCCCCTTTCTTAAAAAAAAAATAATAAAATTCACCTCTGTTTACGTATTGTCTTTCTTTTTTTAATCCTCCACTTCAGTAATTCCCATGGATTCTCATCTGCTTCTCTCTTAACGGTTCACAGCCGTTTTCAAGGGCGACTCTTTAAGGCAAAGAAATTTTTAAGCTCCAGCAAAAATTCTGCCAGGTTAAGAGGTTCGACTGAGAAGCCCCTGATTTTTTATTTTTATTTTTTCTCTCTCTCTCTTTCTTCTCTCAGCTTTAAGATTTGAAATATTCTACTCCGGGGCAATTTATGCATCATCTTGGAAGCATTATGGGAAACTCTGAATGGTGAATTTGTCACCATCTTCTCATCAAATTAAACCGTCTTTCCATAAACACAAGCAAAGTTAAGCAACCGGGCTTCGTAAAAAAAAAAAAAAAATCCCATTAAAATCTCAGCAGCAAAATTTGCGTGTGGCACTCTGTTTTTAATGACATCCCGGTTCCAAATCCCTCTTTGTGCCTCCCTCCCTTTTTTAAAAAAACACTGAAAATGTATGATGATTCTAAGATTGAACTATTATGCTTCAGGATTGCAAGAGCTGGAACACGGTCAGGTTGAGTTGCTGAAAAATTCGTTTGACCTCATGACAAAAAACGGTCAAGGCGATTGTCAAATAGGACCATGGGCAGGAAACGAGAGCATCCCTTCTCGTTCATATCTCAGCACGGCATTGATAGTGAATCACTCTCTAGCTCATAAGGAAAGTTGTAGAAAGGCTATTCTGTCATTTAAATGAAGCTTTGAAATGGAATAAAGATTTTTTAAAATAAAATAAAATAAAATAAAATGCACACATGTTTTTCATCAGAGATTGAACTGACACAGTAATTACTAGATTCATCTTTTCCAGATTTTTCATATATGGATGTGGGAGAATTGCCAGCTGGGCTGGAGGGAGGGAGGGAGAGGTCAGGCGAGGGCCAATCTTAGAGTCATTGCATAACCACAAATGGCCAATCTCTTTCATAGTTGCCAAAAAGTCTAAGTGGAGGGTTGGATCCCAGCGTAATGCTAAGCTTTGATCGAAAGATGGTTTTTTATGATTTCTTTGTGTTGGTGATGACGAAGATAAAGAGGATGAAGATGATGGATGAACGATGATGAAGAAGAGGAGGATTACAGGTGATATGATTCCAGTCTTCCAATATCTAAGGGGCTGTCACAAAGAAGAGGGGATCACCTGAAGGCAAGTCAAGAAGCAATGGATGGAAACGAATCAAGGAAAGGAGCAACCTAGAATTAAGGAGAAATTTCCTGACAGGGAGAACAATTAATCCATTGAAGTTTTCGCCTCCAGAAGTTGTGGGTGCTCCATCACTGGAGGTTTTTAAGAAGAGATTGGACAATCATTTGTCTGAAATAGTATAGAATTTCCTGCTTGAACAGCGGGTTGGACTAGAAGATCTCCAACTCTGTTATTCCATTATTTTTATTCTGGCAGAAGCTTGACTTCCTCTCAAATCCATAAAGCCTTCTCCAGTCATGCCTCAAAAAGAGAGAGTCAACTTATTTTCCAAAGGACCTGAAGGCAGGACAAGAAGCAATGGATGGATACTAATCAAGGAGAAAACATGGAATCAAGAAGAAATTTCCTGTCAGTGAGAACAATTAATTAGTGGAACAGCTTACCTCCAGAAATTGTGAGTGCTTCAACACTGGAGGTTTTTAAGAAGAGATTGGACAATTATTTGTCTGAAATAGTTTAGGGTTTTCTGACTAATCAGGGGGTTGGATTAGGAGACCTTCAAAGTTCCTTCTAATTCTGTTATTCTCCTACATCTTGCATTCAAAATGTTACATGAAAGAGTTGCAGAGCCCTAGCCATTATGTCCCCATCAGGTAGGACAGGTAGCTTGCATTCTTTACAGTCTTGCTCTCTCTTTGTCTCTTTTTATACAATTGAAGTAGCAATTGAGGAGCAACAACCAACCAACCAACTGGATGATCTTCCCTCACACACACCTAACAGTAATCAGGGTCAGAGTTAGCTAAGGGGAAATCTAGGTTAGAAATCTACTGGGGTTGATGGATGGATGGATGGATGGATGGATGGATGGATGGATGGATGGACAGAAAGACCCCTAAGGAATGCAACAATTCCAATTCTATATTGTTGCAAGTAAATTTAATGAGTTTAGCCAATTGATCCACCAGAATTCATAATCAACTTGAAAGAATCTTTAGAGTTATGTTATTGTACACATTACTCAGATAAGTACATGAAATATTTCAAATACCCCAAGATACCAGATCATCATCATCATCATCATCATCATCATCATCATCATCATCTCTTTTATTCATTAAATATGAAACTCAGTCACTGAACATTTAAAAATACATCACAAATACCATTGACTGGTGCTAATGGTTGATACGGGTTGCTAGCAGCGTCCTAGGTATCAACCAAGTACCTTCTTAAGATGTACAATGTTCCGAGTAGCGCAATTTTTTGCAGTTCCTCTGGTGTTATTGCAGGAAGCTGCAATTTGTTGATGTATCTTATAAAATTCTTGGACACGGTACCAAGTGGCCCGATGACAATGGGTATCACTGTTACATGTTTCATCCATAATTGCATAGTTTCAATGGCCAGGTCATGATATTTTGTTATTTTTTTCCAGTTCTTTTTCTTCGACTCTGGTACCGCGATGTCAATAAATTGTACGTTTCAGTTTTCAACAACTGTGATATCTGCCATGTTGTGTTCCAAGTGACGATCCATCTGTATTCGAAAGTCCCACAAGATCTTCACCTTCTCATTTTCTGTAACTTTTTCCACTTTATGTTCCCATGACTTTTTGGATGCAGGTAGAGTGTATTTTTTACATAATGACCAGTGGATTAATGTAGCAACTCGGTCGTGTCTAACTTTGTAATCAGTTTGTGTGATTTTGCTGCATTCACATATTAAATGTGAAACAGTTTCGACTTTGTTGTTGCAGAGTCGACAGTTTAGATTGTCAGTGGATTTTTGTATCTTTGCTTTCATGGCATTAGTTTGTAGTGCTTGATCTTGAGCAGCGAGTATTAAACCTTCTGTTTCTTTCTTGATGGTTCCCATCTTAAGCCATGCCCATGTAAAGTTGTCATCACATTTTCCTCCAATGTTTTTCAAGTGCTGTCCATGCAAAGCTTCGGTTTTCCATCTATTTAATCTATCATCCAGCTGTTTTTCCTTATATTCTGCCTTTGTTTCTGTTGTTTTTATAATGTTCTCCATTTTCACAGCCTGCAGCAATTTTTCTGTACTTTGGTTCACATAATCATTCAAAACTTCGTCTTTCTTCTTCTACAGTTTGATGGATTTGCAATAGTCCTCTGCCCCCTATTTTTCTTGGCAGGTACAACCTGTCGATGTCACTTCATGGATGCAAAGCATGGTATATATTCAAAAGTTTGCGCGTTTTCTAGTCCAGGTTTTCCAGTTCAGCCAAAGTCCAGATGATGATGATGATGATGATGATGATGATGATGATGATGATTAGTGGTGATGGTAGTAGTAATACAAAAATTGTAATTTGGGAGTAACATTAGAAATTCACAGTGGTCACACTGGGAATAGAGACAAAGAAAAAAAATTATCAGGGGAACTTTGCTACTTCCACATGTTCAAGAAGAATTTTATCCGTAGGATTCAGAGGACAATTTCAAGAAATTTCTAATCTGTGTAATCATAGCAATCAAATAGATATTAATTCCCAGCTAGAGGACTATACATGTGTTATTGTCTGTACAGAAGTGTCAGCAGAAGCAATCCACTGTACAAAAGACTAATTTATTTTCTTACCCTACAACGTTAGTCTCCATCCTGAGTGGTAGAGTTTGCAAGCAGTTTATTTTGGCTCTCCTGGTTTATTGTTTAAAATAGAAATGCTTAAAGCCCAAAGGGATTTGCAGGTGGATTTTTAAAACTGTTTTTGTTTTGCTTTGTTGGAAATACATCAGGGTATATTCCAAAGAACTTTCTTGGCAAGCCAAGATGCACAAGAATGTAGGCTTGCAGTCATTTCAGACATAAAATAACTGGGCCTACTGCATACTGTAGGTTTTATTAGTTAGTCTTGGATCTCCACTTCACTGCTGCTTCATTGATTTGTTGAATTTCCTTTTATATGAAATGATAAGATTTTTTTCTAAATTGGAAAGCAAATGCCACAGAATAGAGTAGAGTAGAGTAGAGTAGAGTAGAGTAGAGTAGCGTAGCGTAGCGTAGCGTAGCATAGCATAGCATAGAAGGAGGAAGAGGAGGGAGAGGAATGGAATGGAATGGAATGGAATGGAATGGAATGGAATGGAATAGAATAGAATAGAATAGAATAGAATAGAATAGAATAGAACAGAATAGAACAGAATAGAATAATGAAGACTAGAGTAGAATAGAGTAGAATAGAATAGAATAGAAAAGAATAGAATAGAATAGAATAATGAAGAGTAGAGTAGAGTAGAATAGAATAGAACAGAACAGAACAGAATAGAATAGAATAATGAAGACTAGAGTCGAGTCGAGTCGAGTCGAGTCGAGTCGAGTAGAGTAGAGTAGCGTAGCGTAGCATAGCGTAGCATAGCGTAGCGTAGCATAGCATAGCATAGCATAGAAGGAGGAGGAGGAGGGAGAGGAATGGAATGGAATAGAATAGAGGAGGAGGAGGAATGGAATGGAATGGAATGGAATGGAATGGAATAGAATAGAATAGAATAGAATAGAATAGAATAGTTGAATGAGGAATAGAATGGAGTAGAGTGGAGTGGAGTGGAGTGGAGTGGAGTGGAATGGAGTAGAGTAGAGTAGAGTAGAGTAGAGTAGAGTAGAGTAGCATAGCATAGCATAGCATAGCATAGAATAGCATAGAATAGAATAGAAGGAGGAGGAGGAGGAGGAGGAAGAGGAATGGAATGGAATAGAATAGAATAGAATAGAATAGAATAGAATAGAATAGAGGAGGAGGAGGAGGATTGGAATGGAATGGAATGGAATGGAATGGAATGGAATGGAATAGAATAGAATAGAATAGAATAGAATAGAACAGAACAGAACAGAATAGAATAGAATAGTTGAATGAGGAATAGAATGGAGTAGAGTAGAGTGGAGTAGAGTAGCGTAGCATAGCATAGCATAGCATAGAATAAAATAGAAGGAGGAGGAGGAGGAGGAGGAGGAGGAATGGAATGGAATGGAATGGAATGGAATGGAATAGAATAGAATAGAATAGAATAGAATAGAATAGAATAGAATAGAATAGAATAGAATAGAATAGAATAGAATAGAATAGAATAGAGGAGGAGGAGGAGGAATGGAATGGAATGGAATGGAATGGAATGGAAAAGAAAAGGGTAGGGTAGGGTAGGGTAGGGTAGGGTAGGGTAGGGTAGGGTAGGGGAGAGGAGAGGAGAGGAGAGGAGAGGAGAGGAGAGGAGAGGAGAGGAGAGAAGAGAAGAGAAGAGAAGAGATACAAGATACATAGTTTATTTATTTTATTTTATTTTATTTTATTTTATTTAAACTTATATGCCGCCCTTCTCCCAAAGGACTCGGGGCAGCTCACAAACACCAAAACAATAAAAGCAATAGACAATAGCTACAAAAATCAATTAAAATCACTGAATTAAAATCACCCATCAGATCAGCCAATTTGTTGGAAAAGCCATGTCTTCAGGTCCTGACGGAAAGAGCAGAGGTCGGGGGCTGTCCGGAGCCCTGTGGGTAACTCATTCCAGAGGGTCGGTGCGCCCACAGAGAATACCCTCATCCTGGGCGCCACCAGCCTACATTGTCTGGCCAAAGGCACCCGGAGGAGGGCAGTCCTATGTGAGCGCACAGCGCCGTGGGAGGCTGGCAGAAGGTGATCCTGCAAATACCCCGGGCCCATGCCATGTAGGGCTTTATAGGTAGTTGTATAGTTGAAATACTTCCTCTTTGGATTCGTGTTGATCAAAAGAAAGGGTTGATTCAAAAGCATCAGACAATGTTTGGACTGATGATAAAACGAATGCATGTTCAAAGCAGTCTTTTTCAACCTTGGCAATTTTCAGATGGATCGACTTCTCCAGAACATGCAGGCTGGAGAATTCTAGGAGTTGAAGTCCACTCATCTTAAAGGTTAAGAAACACTGATCCAAAGTATTAACAGGACCAGAAAGGAAATGGATATATCAATCTCCTCATTAGACTTAATTTCTAGAAGGTTGCTGGCCACTCAGCCTACAATAGTCTTTCCTAGCTTAATGCTCTCCACATTGGTGTTCAGGTGGGCAACATGGGAATTGTATACCATAGATCAGTCAGGATAGAATAGGAAGGGACCTTGGAGGTCTTCTAGTCCAACCCCTTGCTCAAGCAGGAGACCCTATACCATTTTAGACAAGTGACTGTCCAGTCTATTCTTAAAAACCTCCAGTGATGAAACACCTAGAACATCTGATGGCAAGATGTTCCACTGGTTAATTGTCCTCACTCTTAGGAAGTTTCTCCTTAATTCCAGGTTGCTTCTCTCCTTGATTAGTTTCCACCCATTGTTTTTTGTCCTGCCTTCAGGTGCTTTGGAGAATAGCTTGACTCCCTCCTCTTTGTGGCAACCTCTCAAATACTGGAATTCTGCTATCATGTCACCCCTTGTTCTTCTTTTCTGTAGACTAGCCAAACCCAAATCCTGCAACAGTTCTTCATATGTTTTACACGCCAGACCTTTAATCATTTCAGTTGCTCTTCCCTGCACTTTTTCCAGAGTCTCAACATCTTTTTTGCAATGTGGTAACCAAAATTGGATGCAGCATTCCAGGTATGACCTTACTAAGGCTGTTATGAAATGGTACTCATACTTCACGTGATTTTGATTCTGTGCCTCTCTTTATACCATCAAGGATCGTATTAGCATTTTTTAGGCTAATACATAATTTTATACGTATAATTTTTAATTTAATTAATAATATTTTTTTGCATTAGCTCTTTTTTTTTTCCAGAGAGAAGGTCTGAGTAGAGGGAAGAGGTTAATAGCTTCTCGTGAAGTTTCTGAAGTAAGTGCTACAGAAAGGTCCAAAGTCAAAGCAGTGAAACAAGAGTCCAAAAAAAAAAAAAAGTGATTTTTCCACTCAAGAGAATGAATTTGAGGGAAGGAATAAGTTCTGAGGTTGAAAATATATAGTTGATCAAACCAAAGTCTCTTCTTCCTAAGTAATCAGAACAAAGAGAATGGAAGGAAAAACAGTCTGAAAATCCTTGCTTGAGATGCAAAAATTCAATTCTCTTTTACAGATCATTACAAAAAGCCTGAAACCTTAAAATATTCTAGGATGAGGGCGTTCTGGTGGTTTAGACTGCCATAAGTTGTTGCATACTTGCTTTTGAAGTATGCAACAATATTGGACACCTAGTAGACCGTGTTTTCTATGTCGACTGTGTAAATGGTTGGCTGCAAAGGAGAGGAAGAATTTCAGTTTCTCTGTGAGATGTTAGGAGAAGACGCTAAAAGAGATGACTAAAAATAAGCTATAAATTATATTCGTCAGCATTCGCTTAAAGTTCAAAGGGTGTAAAGCTCTTTTCACCTTGCAGAAACTGCGAAGCGAGATCCAAAATAAAGGTTCAATTATTGCATTTGACGTTTTCGGGGGCGACAGTCGTCTGGCAGGAAAATCGATAGCGGTGTTTGTGGCTTCAATGCACAGTAAGGGGCTTTAAGAAGCATTTTCCCTCTTTTATTTCAGGGAAGATTCTTTGTATAAAATAATAGGGAAGGTCTTGCAGTTCCCTTTTTTTCTTCTATTTTTCTCTCTGAGGTTTGTGGTACAGAATTGCAAAGTAATTGGATATCATGGGTATGTTTATTTCTGCATCTTGTACAATGAAGAGCACACATGCAGTTTATCAGTTTCTACTTCTTTTAATTTTATATCTTGTCTGTCTGTCTGTCTGCCTGCCTGTCATCTATCATCTGTCTATCATCTGTCTATCATCTATCTATCTATCTATCTATCTATCTATCTATCTATCTATCTATCTATCCATCCATCCATCCACCCACGCACCCACCCACCCAGCTATCTATCTATCTATCTATCTATCTATCTATCTATCTATCTATCTATCTATCTATCTATCTATCCATCTAGAATAGAATAGAATAGAATAGAATAGAATAGAATAGAATAGAATAGAATAGAATAGAATAGAATAGAATAGAATAGAATAGAATAGAATTCTTTATTGGCCAAGTGTGATTGGACACACAAGGAATTTGTCTTGGTGCATACACTCTTGGAGTCATAAAAGAAAAGATATGTTCATCAAGAATCATAAGGTACAACACTTAATGATAGTCATAGGGAAACAGTTAATATAAATCTTAAGGATACCAGCAACAAGGTTACAGTCATACAGTCATAAGTGGGAGGAGATGGGTGATAGGAACAATGAGAAGATTAATAGTAATACAGACTTAGTAACTAGTTTATCTATCTATCTACTTACCCACCATCCATCATCTATCTATCTATCTATCTATCTATCTATCTATCTATCTATCTATCATCTGTCCATCCATCCATCCATCCATTTCAATCTCATTTAGATTTATATACTACTTTATACCACTTTAGAGCCCTCTCTAAGAGCTTTGTAGAGTCAGCATATTGCCTCCAACCATCTGTGTCCTCATTTTACTCACCTCAGAAAGAAGGAAGGCTGAGTCAACCTTAGGTCAGTCAGGATCAAACTCCTGGCAACGAGCTGAGTCAGCCTGCAATACGGCATTCTAAGCACCCCACCATCACGACTCATTCGTCTGACTGTCTGCCTATCTAACCAAGCCCCACACTAACTAGCACTGATAATGTTACCCAGTCAGGTAATGAAATGCCTGCAAACAAACAGCCAAGTTCAGAAAGCAGCCCCAAGGATCCTTCATCCACAGTCTGACACTTTATGATGGGCTCCATTTTGACACAACGCTCGACTATAAAATTATGCTCTTGCTTAATATTGGCTCACGTATCTTCTCTCCTGCGATGTGAAGTGACGTGACGGGAAACTTTTGCTCCTGATTTTAACCAGCTAAAGTTGTTTTGATTCCTGAAGCTGACACATTGTGGTTAAGTAGCTTCACTAGATGATTTATATCTCAGAGGGATGATTAAATAAGGCTTAGGTTCTGAATTTAATGCAAATAGCGTTCAATTGAAAAGGAAAGAGAGGGAAAAAAAAACCCTCCACCTCTTTAAAATATCCTCTTGGCAACCTCACCAGAGAAGAAAAGAATAGTCAGAGAAGGCAAATTCATGAATTAATTTCCTGAGGTTCATGTTAGAAGGTCTTCTTCTTAAATCAAGTGATTGCGCATCGCTTGCAAAATGATTGCCATCCCATTATGATTATGACTGGTGTTTTTTTTAACAACATAGATCTGGTCTCTGGGAATCAGGCTTCTTTTTTGTTCCATTCAAATTAAAAAGTCTGCAGTGGCAGCTTTGAATGACACAGATAAGCAATTCTATGAATAAAGGTAAAGGTTCCCCTCGCACATATGTGCTAGTCGTTTCTGACTCTAGGGGGCGATGCTCATCTCTGTTTCAAAGCCGAAAAGCCAGCGCTGTCCGAAGACGTCTCCGTGGTCCTGTGGCCGGCATGACTCAACGCCAAAGGCGCATGGAACGCTGTTTCCTTCCCACCAAAGTGGTCCCTATTTTTCTACTTGCATTTTTTACCTGCTTTCGAACTGCTAGGTTGGCAGAAGCTGAGACAAGTAATGGGAGCTCACCCCATTACGCAGCACTAGGGATTCGAACCGCTGAACTGCCGACCTTACGATTGACAAGCTCAGCATCTTAGCCACTGAGACACTGTATCCCTCAATCCTATGAATACTTATGGGCAAATGTTGATTCTAATATAGGTCATCCTTGACTTATGACCACAAAGGAGCCCAGCATTTCTGTTTTTAAGTGAGACATTTGTTAACTGAGTTTTGCCCGATGTTAGGACCTTTCTTGCCACAGTTGCTAAACGAATTACTGCAGTTGTTAAGATAAGTAACATGGTTGTTAAGTGAATCTGGCTTCTCCATTGACTTCACTTATCAGAAGGGGATCACAAGATCCCCTGACCAGTGCAACTGTCATAAATACATGCCAGCTACCAAGAGTCTAAATTTTGATCACATGACCATGAGATGTGCCAGTGGAAAATCCCATCAATCTTTCCCAGTCATCCCATTCAACAATCCAGCATGCAGAACATAAGGGACCACAATAAATCCCATGGTCTTATTCTAACATCTACTGATTTCTACAATAGTGTAGAAAAGCATGTATACACTATTGAAACAGCGACATCTACGCTGGCTGGGGCATGTCGTGAGAACGGCTGATGGTCGGATTCCGAAAGATCTCCTGTGTGGAGAATTAGTGCAGGGAAAGCGCCTCAGAGGGAGACCACAGCTGCGATATAAGGATACCTGCAAGAGGGACCTAAAGGCCCTGGGAATGGATATTAACAATTGGTAAACCTTGATCTTCGATCGTTCAGCTTGGAGGCTAAAGACGCAGCATGGCCTTCTCCGATTCGAAGAGACACTTGAGGCAAAGAGGCAGTCCCGGAACCAGTGAAATCTGGGGGCTGGGCAGGGGACCGAATGGATCTGCCCTCAGTGTGGAAGGGATGGCCACTCTCGAATCGGCCTTTTTAGTCACCCCAGATGCTGTTTTAGGACCTCTTTCCAGAGCACGATACCATTGTCTCTTGAGACTGAAGGTTGCCAACAAGTGATTTCTACACCTTTAAGTTCAAGAGAGATTTAACATTTCAAACTTGGGTGCCTGTCCACCAAACGCTATGCAACGAAGTGTCCTCTTCTGACATTAATCAAATAGAAGTGTTAATAATTCCACATATAAATAATGAATTTAGATGAAGAAATTCTTAAGCAACTTGTAACACTTTGCTTTACATAATTGCTACAGAATTCAGACAAGACAATCCAACCAACCCAAACACAGTTCAGATTTGGTTTCTTCAGCTCAACTGGAAAAAGTTCCTAGACCAGATTTATTTAGTGTTTTCAGAGTCCTTATCTGGATTTCTTCAATGGAATTGCCTTAAGAAAAGAAAGAAAGAAAGAGAGAGAGAGGGGGGGGAGAGGGAGGGAGGGAGGGAAGGAAGGAAGGAAGGAAGGAAGGAAGGAAGGAAGGAAGGAAAGAAAGAGAAAGAAAGAGGAAAGAAAGAAAGAGAAAAAGAGAGAAAGAAAAAGAAAGAAAGAAAAAGAGAGAAAAAAGAGAGAGAAAAGAAAGAAAGAAAGAAAGAAAGAAAGAAAGAAAGAAAGAAAGAAAGAAAGAAAAGGAAGGAAGGAAGGAAGGAAGGAGAGAAAAAGAAAGGAAGGAAGGAAGGAAAGAGAAAGAAAGAAAGAAAGAAAGAAGGAAAGAGAGAGAGAAAGAAAGAGAGAGAAAGAAGGAAGGAAAGAAGGAAGGAAGGAAAGAAAGAGAAAGAAATAGGAAAGAAAGAAAGAGAGAAAGAGAGAAAGAAAAAGAGAAAGAAAAAAAGAAAAAGAAAAAGAGAGAGAAAAGAAAGAAAGAAAGAAAGAAAGAAAGAAAGAAAGAAGGAAGGAAGGAAGGAAGGAAAGAAAGAAGGAAGGAAAGAGAAGGAAAGAAGGAAAAAAAGATCTATCTTGAAATTGATCACTTTTCTTGTCCTTGGTGGCCTTAATCGGCAATGCCATGTTGCATAATGATTTGGAGAGGAATTAATTTTCTTCCTTCTAATTAAACTAAGATGCAGGCATGAAAATGTTAGAAATAGAAGGGGGGGGGGAAGCTGTATTCCCTAACGAAGCCCATAATTTCTTTTTTTCTTTTTTCCCTGTTTTTGCTCCTGCACATTATAGGGTCATTGACAGCACCCAGGAGTTTTCTGCAGCTGTACATTAATTACGCATTCTCTAATTACTAGGGTATCAATATAACCATTCAACCATTCATTAGGCTTTCTTCTCAACCTCGTCAAAGCTCCAGAGACATATGCAAGAAGCGGGCATTTCAGAAACATTAATTGAACCCTATTAACTCATAAAATGAATTAAAAAAAGCTTAATTCTTGGCAAAAAGCCCTCGTACAGTTACGGGAGCCAGGTTGCACAGACGAACATTAGCTGCGTTGAATGCATTTCACAGTGTTGCAATCGACATATATACCAATATATATGTCCCTTTTTATTCGTATCCATTTCCTGTATTCATAATCATGCTTATACTTATATATATTATCTAATACATACTTGACAAATAAATCACACACACAAACACACACACGCACAAAATATAAAATATATAAATTTGGTATAAAATTGTTTATAACATGCAGGCAGCCCAAGTTCGAATCCAAGTAGGGGTCTGGCTAGCTGATGAGAGCTAAATAGCTTGAAATAGATCTATACTAGTCTCCCTTTATTACTTTATCAGTGAAATATAAATTTGGTATAAAAATGGTTTATTGTGAATGCTTGAGGGCTCCAGGATTGGAGCTGAAAGGCGAAAGGGATGCAGTATGCTCCCTCCCACATGGTGGAGTAGACCAGGTACCTCCATAGAAAAACACACATATATATAGCCTCAATCAAAACTAGAATATGTGTTTATACACAAAGATGAGGAGAACATAATAGTTCTCAGAATAACTTATTAAAAGCCTGGGGTCTTACTTATCATTCTTGAAAATAAATGCCTTGAAGCAAAATGTTTTCACTTTCCTGGAGCAAATTCTGTTATGAAGTAATCTGTTATAAGTTGAATTAATAATAATGACCCCAAGTCTAACATACAGATTGGAATGCATCAGTCTATTAGATGCTATGCTTCTTTGATATTCTTTTTTTCCCCCATTTGTGGTGTTTTTAAATGAAAAACAAATGCTTGCGAAAATATTGCGGGTGAGACAAGAATCACTAAAGGAAAGTGTTCAAGATTTATACATTTGGCGTAAGATGGATACAGAAAATGCACATTTGAGGATTGAGGAGAAACAGAATGTGTTTGTGCGTACAGCAGCAGGTAGAAAATGTGCAAAAAATGAAACATTAATTTTAATGGCATTTCTTTTTTAAAAAAAACCTGAACGACAAAAACCCAGATATCCACCGCCCACATTTTTTTGTAACGTGGTGACTAAAACTGCATAGATGTTGAGACTTTGGAAAAGGTGGAAAGAAGAGCAACTAAGATGATTAAGTTGCAGCAGGGGTGAAATGCTACCGGTTTGGACTAGTCCTCCCGAATTGGTAGTAAAAAATGCTACCGGTTTGGGCGAACTGGTATTTCCGACGATCAGCTGTGATGCATGATTTATATTAGCTAGAATAGTCAGATTTCCTTCTAAATCGCTCCCTTCCCCTCCCCTTTTGTTGTTCTACTTACCTTTGCAGACTCGGAAGGCTTCAAAATGTTCCTTTTTTTTTAGTGCTGTGCAGCAAAGCGCACGCTCGGTAGCAGACTCACAGAACTAGTAGCAGAGGATTTCACCGCTGGGTTGCAGGATTTGGGTATGGCTAGTTTAGAGACTAGGGACATGGTGGCTGAGTGGCTAAGATGCTGAGCTTGTCGATCAAAAGGTCGGCGGTTCAGCAGTTCGAATCCCTACTGCCGTGTAATGGGGTGAGCTCCCGTGACTTGTCCCAGCTTCTGCCAACCTAGCAGTTCGAAAGCGCATTAAAAAATGCAAGTAGAAAAATAAGAACCACCTTTGGTGGGAAGGGAACAGCATTCCATGCACCTTTGGCATCAAGTCATGCCAGCCACATGACCACGGAGTCATCTTCGGACAGCGCTGGCTCTTTTCGGCTTTGAAAAGGAGATGAGCACTGCCCCCTATAATCGGGAACGATTAGCACGTATGTGCGAGGGGAACCTTTACCTTTACCTTTTAGTCTAGAGAAAAGAAGGACTGGGGAGGACATGATAGTAGTATTCCAGTATTTGTGAGTCTGCCACAAAGAAGAGGGAATCAACTTATTGTCCAAAGCACCTGAAGGCAGGACAAGAAGCAATGGATGGAAACTCATGAAGGAGAGAAGCAACCTAGAACTAAGGAGAACTTTCCTAACAGTGAGGACAATTCATCAGAGGAATGGCTTGCATTCAGAAGCTGTGGGTGCTCCATCACTGAAGGTTTTTTAAGAAGAGACTGGACAACCACTTGTCTAAAATGGCATAAGGTCTCCTCTTCGATCAAGGGATTGGACTAAAAGACCAGCAACATCCCTTCCAACAGTATTCTGATTCTGCTGTAGGCTTGAACTAAAATAGACTAAAATTCAAGCGTCAGTAAAAAATCAGAAAGTGAAGTAAAATCACACTAGGTGGGTTTTACTCATCCCATGCCATCTATGTCATGTCAGCAAGAGGCAGAATTTGTGCATCCTTAATCTACGGAATACAAATGCTGCCTAATAAATCTAACCATTTGCAAATTATTCATCCGCTTGTGTATTTCTCTTTCAATAATGTACTGGGACCTCACGCCAACCCATAATTTACTGCTTTATTAATGGAACAATAAACATATCATGTCAACGGGTGGATAATTGTTCAAAACAGCAGTGGTCCATGCATAAATAGTCAGAGTAGGAACATTCTTTTCACCCGAGCCTTTTTGCACCGAAGCTAAAGAGACTGGAAATTGTCTCGGTTAGATGTATGATTTCTCACGGCCCACTATTGTTTGGATGAAACGGGAAGGGTTTAATCAAAAGGCCACCCGTAACGTCCTCCCACTCGGTTGGGAGGTTGAGAGGTCAGCCTTGGGGCTTCCGTTTGCCCAATCTCCTTTAAACTGAATTCAGTACAAGCATTGCAACGTGCAATCCCGTCCCCCATCTAGCATTGTGCGAAAGAAAGCATGTGTCAACTTGCAAAGCTTTCAAGTTGCCATGAGCAGGAGGGAGGGAGAACTGATAGAGCTGATTGATTTCCCTAACTGAAGCTACATTCCATAAATGCTTTCTTACCGCAATCAGAAGGAGGGTGTTGGATTTCACAGCCAGCCAAAGTGGTTAATTGGAGAATGTGATTTATGACATGGCCAGAGAGGAGGGGAGAGACAGGGTCATAGGGGAATGTAAATCTACGTGGGATTAGTCCTAACTGCATCCAAATATTGCCGAAATGCTTCTCCTAATAAATGACTGTATTTCTTTTGAAGTTCGGCTCATGGCTCATGAATTAATTAGGGCATCTTTCGGAAACTTCACAGCATGTTGCCATCACAAAAGAGGAAAGGATCATCCTTATTGATCTCCAATGCAAGGCCCAATCCAGTTTAGGTTGCTGGTGTTTCCTAACCTTAGCTTGTTCTACCACTAGTTATCATTCCCTGTCTGGCAAGATCTGCTCAACCATCAAAGGGGGCGGGGGGAACCAAATAGCTAGGATCAATGGGCTTGATTTTTGCATTCCCTCAGCTTCTCTGGGAGACATGATAGCAGTGTTCCAATATCTCAGGGGGTGCCCCAAAGAAGAGGGAGTCAAGCTATTCTTCAAAGCCCCTGAAGGCAGGACAAGAAGCAATGGGTGGAAACTCATCAGGGAGAGAAGCAACCTAGAACTAAGGAGAAATTTCATGACAGTTAGAACAATTAAGCAGTGAAACGACTTTACCTCCAGAAGTTATAAATGTTCCAACACTGGAAGTTTTAAAGAAGTTGTTGGATAACCACTTGTCTGAAATGATATAGAGCTTCCATAACACTTTTTATCCAGTTTAAATCTTTCTTCCAGTTGTTGATAAGTAAACCAATGTATTTAAAGGGTTCCGTGGTGAAAAAAATGTTGAGAGACACTGATTTAAACAAACAACGTCAATCTTTAAAATACCTCCAAGTAAGGCCACACTTGGAATCCTGCATTCAGTTTTAGTCGCCACGATGTAGAAAAGATGTTGAGACTCTAGAAAGAGTGCAGAGAAGAGCAACAAAGATGATTAGGGGACTGGAGGCTAAAACATATGAAGAACGGTTGCAGGAACTGGGTATGTCTACTTTAATGAAAAGAAGGACTAGGGGAGATATGATAGCAGTCTTCCAATATCTCAGAGGTTGCAAAGAAGAGGGAGTCAAGCTATTCTCCAAAGCACCTTGAGGGCAGGACAAAAAGCAATGAATGGAAACTAATCAAGGAGAGAAGCAACTTAGAACTAAGGAGAAATTTCCTGAGAGTTAGAACAATTAATCAGTGGAACAATTTGCCTCCAGACATTGTGAATGCTCCAACACTGGAAGTTTTTAAGAAGATATTGGATAACCATTTGTCTGAAGTGGTGTAGAGTTTCCTGCCTAAGCAGGGGGTTGGACTAGAAGACCTCTAAGGTCCCTTCCGACTCTGTTATTCTAAATTCTGTTGACTTCAAGATTTATGCATGTGGTGCATCAAACTTCAGCCAAGGGTGACCGTGTTGTGCCACCAGTATCCCAGGTGGGAAAAAGAAAAAGTTGGATGCGCTAACCGGCTTCTCCTATAAGCTGCCCGTGAGAGAAGCCGCCTTCTCTAGCTTCTTTTTAGAATTATTTTCATGCTCAATGTGCAGAAAAATGAAGCGGGAGAAAACAATTGCTACAAAAATAGTCACTCGGGCCAATTGATTAAATCCGTGATGAAACCTTGATCCTATGGATTAGTCTTTCCATCACATAGGAGTAATTCATAGATGGAAGGTGAAACCATCACTCACATCCTAAATGCACGGCAATTTTAATGCTTCCCTAAGCTTTAAATGTTCCCACAACTGTTTTTAGATTGTCGCTTGTCAGATTATTTATAACTTTTCTATCTCTTACATGTAGTTTTAATATTTATCTCATGGCATGCAGCTTTTATATATACCTGTCAGATCGGTGTATTTCTTCAGGGGAAGGAGGGATTTTTAATTACTTTCTTTACTTATTACTTTCTTCCCTATGTATACTGTAATTTATTCATTTTTAACTTTTAGCCTGGCGCCTAAGGGCCATGGCATTTCCGCACCTTTTGGGGAATGTAAGGGGAGGGAGGGCCATGTTGGTTACATCCAGGGGTGGGGTTCGAAACTTTTAGCAAGGGGTTCTCTGCCTGGTTGCTGGGTGGGCGTGGTGATGGTGGGCGTGGCCTAGTTGGCCTCCTGCACCATGGCGGGGGGAGGGATTGTTTTTGCCCTCCCCGGGATCCGGAGGCTTTCCTCAAGCCTCCTAGAGGGTGAAAATGGCCACCCCAGGCTCCAGAAGCCCTCTGGAGACTAGAAACGGGCTCGTTTCCAGCCTTCCTGAACTTCCAGTAGCCCATTTTTTGCCCTCCCCGAGCCTCCGTGCACCCCGTGCACTTACCTGGATCCAAAACAGGTCACATGGGAACTCCTGGAAGGGGCGGAGCAGGGTGGGCGGGGCCAGCCCAAGAGTGGGATTTGGGGGTTCTCCAAACTGCACAGACTCTTATCTAGAGGTTGTCCCAAACCCCTACGAACCCCCAGCATCCCACCCCTGGTTACATCGCTTGAAAACGGGCCTTAAGGAAGTTCTCTTATCATTTTCTCAGAGCGGGCAGTACAATAACATCTTCGCACCTGCGGATTGGCTGAATCCACGTTGGACTGTTGGGAAGGGTTTCTAATTCCTTTATTCTAATTGTAAGGTCTCAGAGCCTGCTTTCCTTTCGCCCTGCTATCACCCCTGTTCAATAAAAAGTTCCTTTGGAAAAGCTAAGTTTTGAGAGTCTTTACTTTCTTGAATAAGGGGGAGAGGCTGGGCCTTACAATACCATATTTTCCCGTGTATAAGACACTACTTTTTCTTTAAAATGTTTACTTGAAAATAGAAGGGCATTTTATACACTGGGGGTGGGGGGAGTGAGAGGAGAAGGCGTGGCCCATCCCCATCCTCCAGCTGTGCCACACATGCCAGATGAGCCTCCCGCGACCTCCAACCTGACCCTGGGAAAACCAGTTGTTAAATCACACACCACCCTAAAGTAAATGAAGCGGGCTCTGATAGATGACCACTGGATAACTTTCTGTTCACTCTATTCTAAAAAGCAATGCATCCGGTTGGAAAAAGTACAAACTCAGCCAAAATCCTTTTGGTTCCTCTAGGAGGCCTCTAAGTTGTCAGAAGAAAGGAACCTTCTAATGACATACAGCTTAAAGGTTGGTTAGGTCAAGGGGATCCACATGAGTTAAAAGTTGTCTATCGTCAGAAGATGATTTGAATCTATGCTTCAGTAATCTACAAAAAGAATTATAACTGTTTTGCAAAGAAACTCAGTAATTTGGAAATGTCAATTAAAAATGACAAATGTATATGACCATATGAATTGCTGAGTTAACAGAATCCTTTGTCTAGAAGGATATAAAACCATTGTACCTAATTTCTGTCTTGGTTCAACGCTTCATGTACAGAGCCTTGAACCTATTGCGCAATATATAAATTGTCTCTGATTAATCCAAAAGTTGTGTTTGTCTTATTAAATCCACAACAACCCCACTATCAAAGTGGATCCTGGGCGCTGCGCTGCAATGGAGAAATGGGAAATGAGGGCCTGAGGGCCTGGTGGCGCAGCAGACTGATAGCATTGTGATTAACACCAGCTGTCTGCAATTACTGTAAGTTTGAATCTCACCAGGCTCAAGGTTAACTCAGCCTTCCATCCTTTCTAAGGTAGGTAAATTGAGGACCCAGTTTGTGGGGGCAATAAGCTGACTAATATACAAAAGTATGAAGGCTATTGCTGAGCACATTGTAAGCAGCCCTGAGTCTCCGGAGAAGGGCGGCATATAAATCAATTTTTTTAAAAAAATGGAGGCTGCTTTCCCTTTTTCTTCTCCCTGCTTCTCCTCAGGTTAGCAAAGAAATGCTTGGGGGAAGCGAGGTCATCTGGATGCCAGGTGCTGAAATGGGTGGCCCATTTCTCTCCAGCAGTCGCCCAGTCCCACTGGAAGGAAGGCCAGCATCTACAGGCTGTCAGGCTTGGAAGTTTTTTTTTTTTTTTTTCATTGGATCTTTAGGCCTGCCACATTTACTACTACTGTGGGAAACTGGGAGGGGGCCAGAGTGATATATAGCCATAATAACATTCCTTTCTCAGAGTGTCAAGGACATCTTGCCCTGCACCTGGAAGACTGGAGCTGGGAGGCATCTCCAGTTGGGATGGTGCTTTGATTGGACCATGTGATGGACATGTGGGTTTTGGGCAGGGACTTGGACTTTCCTTTGGGTGGGGAAAACCTGGAAGCTTTCAGATTTGGGTTTTCCCAGATGTGCCAATATGACATCTCTAATAAGATTTGATAGTACAAATCTTAAGAGTTAAGAGCCTTGATAGTACAGTGGTTTAATGCACCCTATTATTAACACAGCTGCCTGCAATTTCTGCTGGTTCAAATCTCTCCAAGGCTCAAGGTTGACTCAGCCTTCCATCCTTTCTAAGGTAGGTGAAATGAGGACCCAGTTTGTGGGGGCAATAAGCTGACTTTGTATAAAAAATACAAAAGAATGAAGGCTATTGCTTAACGCATTGTAAGCCACCCTGAGTCTCCGGAGAAGGGCGGCATATAAATCAAATTAAAAATAAAAATAAAAATGGATCTTTAAGCCTCTGAGTCTTCTTTAGTTGGCGGTGCCACTTGGAACCCTGACACCAGCATTTGAACATGGTGGCATTCTAGATTTCTGAATTTTGGGTAAGAAAAGTGGGAGGTGTCCTATACATGGGGAGCATCTTATAGATGGAAAAATATGGTAATTGTTTATACTACATATTTATTCATCCTTTTTATTTCTTCCTTGTGAGTGTACCCCCTCATGCTGGTATAAGATCTTAATAAAAATTGCATTTTTGATTTGATATTATAAAGTCGCAACTGACGGCCGCAATGCTCTTCCGGTACCAAAGAGATATTTCTACAGTAGCCATCATATGGTTTGGGTTTCTTTAGCCAAAGGAACTGCAGCCTTCATAGAATTTTCAGATGACTTGGTGAGTTAAGAAATTTGTTTCTGGAAGCATTCTAGAGGGGGAAATTAAATTGCTTTCAATTCCCAGAGCCAAATAAGATTCCATATGCAAGTATGTTTCCCCCCCCCCATCTTTTCAAAACAAAACAGAATCATAATCATAGGAAGAGAGGAGAAATAAGTCATATTTTCAAGGGACTTTGAAGTCTCTTGAAAGCTTAAATTACAATTGGTTGTAGGCTTGATTTTTTATTAAGGCTTGTTCAGGCAGTACAGTATAGTTCATTGTATAGCTCAGGGGTCTGCAACCTTAAATTTGGACCCGTTTCCCACAGAAAAGAAAACACCGGGAGCCACAAAATCTGGGTGGGCATGGCCAACTCGATGTCACTCACTTCCACTGATCACATGACCCCCCCTAGCCACGCCTACCCAGCAGGTCATTAGGGCAGAGAACCAGTTGCTAAAAAACACTGGGAACCACAAAATCCTTTTGACATCTCTCTCCTACCTCTCTCTCCCTCTCTCTCTCTGTATCTCTCTATGTCTCTCTCTCTCCCCCTCTCTCTGTATCTCTCTGTCTCTGCCCTGGCCGCTTCTCCATCTCCCGCCGTCGCCTTACCTTCTCAGGCCAGGTGAGGAGTGACTGGGAGGGGAGGGCCAGCCAGTGGTGGGATCATCTGACAGGGAGCCACATCAGAGGGCCCAAAGAGCCACATACGGCTCTGGAGCCACAGGTTGCTGACCCCTGGTATAGCTGAAAGATAGGGAGAGGGACACACTAACTCAGGACACACTAAACTCAAGCCCGCAGACCGGATTCGACCCGCGGGGTGCTTAGATTGGGCCTGTGGTGCTTCTGCCAGTGAAAATGAAGATAGAAGAAACTTAGGGAAGATGGAGAAGAAGCCTAGAAGATAACACCAAGATGTCGCAGGGAAGGGAGGATTGATGTATTAAATGTTTGTTTGTCTTAAAAAATAAAAACAAATTACTAAAAAGAAAAGAAAAGAATATGGAGCTTGGAAAGGCCACACTCTGTTTTCAATAGCAGAGGGGTTCAGGAGGCCATCACAGCCGAAAATCAGGCCCAGTGGGATGACATGCAGGCCTCCTGGGCTCCATTTTCACTGGCAGAGGGCTAGCAAAACAAACTAAAAACAAAACAAAAGGAGAAATGTTTCCCCTTTTGCATTTGAATATGCAAGAAGGGACAGGAAAGGAGAAAGGTGGGAAACAGGAAAGTCAAAGGAAAAGAAAGGAAGATGGGAAGAGAGCAAGAAAGGAAAAAGAAGGGGAAGGAAAGAGGGAAAGGAGAATGAAGAGGAAAGGAAAAAGAAGAAAAGGGATGGATGGATGGATGGATGGATGGATGGATGGATGGAAAAAAGGAAGGAAGGAAGGAAGGAAGGAAGGAAGGAAGGAAGGAAGGAAGGAAGGAAGGAAGGAAGGAAGGAAGGAGATTATGAGAGTGAGGGTGGGTCTGAGGGAAGTTCTGCCTTAGCACTTGGCCACCACAGGTGTCCCCGACACAAGTGATGTCAAGCTGGTCACACCCACCCTGGCCACATCCACCCCTGTCCCCCCGAGATCAAACACAACCCTGAGGTGGCCCTGAATGAAATTGAGTTTATTTATTTATTTATTTATTGGTTCGATTTATATGCCGCCCTTCTCCGGAGACTCAGGGCGGCTTACAATGCATTAAGCAATAGCCTTCATACTTTTGTATATACCTGCTTAGTAGGGCTTTTGGCTCCCCCCCCCCACAAGCGGTGTTCTTTTTTATACAAAGTCAGTTTATTGCCCCCACAATCCGGGTCCTCATTTTACCTACGTCGAAAGGATGGAAGGTTGAGTCAACCTTGAGCCTGGTGAGATTTGAACTTGCAGTTTGACACCCCTGCACTAACTTCTGTACATAAGATAGGTCAGAGAGTTTCGATTCCTAGCAATGGGAAAGCCATCGGACCAACTTGTTGAATTGAATTTAAATGTATTTACATTTGACCCAAATCAGCTTCCTTTGGAAAGATGTTTGATTTGGCGAATTGTTCAAATTTGCCTTCGTTTTGAAAATCTGAACTGCATGTTTGCATAAATTAAAAAAAAAATAAAATCAAGGACTACATGACATTCAGCCAATCACTACATGATGTAACAATATAAGGATGATTAAGTTGAGGGGGGTTAATTCAAACTATTATGGGCATAGTAACTAAGATGGTGGACTAGATCTTGGAAGGTTCAAGTTCAAATTCATCTTAACTCATGGAAACTCATCAGCTTATTTTGGAGCTAGTCCCCTTTGATCTAAGATATCTCAAGGTGGTTTGAGGGATAAAAAAGAAGAGAGATTCCTATATAAGCCAGATGGACTATTTAGAGGAAAATTAGGACATAAATATAACAATAAATAAAATTAAGAGATTCTTCAACCTACTCTACTTTGGCAATCAGAATCTCATCCTGTACTCTCGTATAACTGTAGCACAGAAGTCTTGATTTTGGCTATTTCTTTCATACAGTGAGGGATTAATAGAAAATTCACTTCTGTCGGCCTGTCATCTCTACCTCTATAACTGTCTGGTTTGGTTCTGCAACCCAACAAGACGGACACAGACTTCAGAGGATAATTAGAACTGCAGAAAAAATCATGGCTACCAACCTGCCTTCCATGGAGGACCTGTATACTGCACAAGTCAAAAAGAGGGCTGGGAAAATATCTACAGACCCCTCACATCCTGGACATAAATTGTTTCAACTCCTACCCTCAAAACGACGCTATAGAGCACTGCACACCAGAACAACTAGACACAAGGACAGTTTTTTCTGCTCTTCTGTGATTCACAAATGCGTTGGATCTGATGAAGCCTGAGTCACTGGACCTGTTAGATCTATTGTAACCCTTGAGTTCAGTGATTATAGACTTCAAAATGATGATATAACTATAATTATTTCAGTTAGTTTCAAAGGGCATTGCTCTGACCCAGCCTTCACGAGCCCCACTCAACAGCCTACTCGTGAGGAGAAACTTTAGAAAGGCAGGAATACATGGCATTCACTGACAAAGCTCCAGGTCACATATTCTCCACACTTCTCTGTGCATACATGCATCTGGGATGGGCCCCAGCTGTTCCTCCTCCTCACTCAGCTCAGGCCCCCAAAACAGCTGTCTCTCTGCCCGAGCGTGAGTAGATGGGCCCTGCTCTGCATCTGAGACCTCCTGCTCCTCAGAGCCTTCCGCCAGCACCAATGGTAACCCAGGCACCCCCCTGTCTCCTCTGTCTCCTCTGACTCCTCTGACTCGACTGCCATCTCCACTGGCAGTCAACAAACCACAACAGGTATTGACTCCTCTCACTGAAGCAACAGGAAACCGGAGTGGATTAACTTTCCCCCTTTCTCCTCCTTTCTTTCTCCTGCTCTGGACTGAAGGTAAATCCCACACTCCGTTGCTCCTTGTAAAATATTTTGATGCCTAATTACATTGTGGTTTGGGATTAAAAGCCTATAAAACACTCTATTTCTCTGAGTTTATCATAACTTCATTTCACAATTAGTATAACCTTTCCTCCAGGGAAATCAACTAAAACTGATTTTAAATGTTCATTTTATTTCCAAGTGCTTTTAATTAAATTATAGATGCTTAAAATACTCTTACCTTAGGTATTCTCTGAGAAATTATATTGCTCAGAGTATATATGTGTACACACAGTCCTTGTCTTATGGCCACAACTGAACCCCACACTTTGATTGCTAAACAGGACAGTTGTTAAGTGAGTTTTGACCCATTTATGACCCTTTTGGCCACAGTTGTTAATTGAATCATCACAGGGGTTAAGTTAAGAACATGGCTGTTAAGGAAATCTGACTTCCTCACTGACTTTGCTTGTGAGAAGGTGGCAAAAAGGGATCTTTCATCATAAATATAAAATTGTCCTAAATACATGCCAACTGAATTTTGATTACATGAACATGGGGATGCTGCAGTGGTCGTAAGTGTGAAACCGATCATGAGTCACCTTTTTCAGTGACTTCGAACGGTCACTAAATGAATGGAAATAAATTGAGGACTACCGGTATACACCAAAACTTGAAATTTGTTTCGGTTTCCTAATCCTACACAATTTGTCTCTGAATTATTTGAGGATCCTTTTAGACCTGAAGGGATGACATTGGGGAGAGGTCACTACTCAAGTAACTCAGCAGTTCATGCACCTCAGCATACACAGGAGAAAGCTTCCTTCCTTCCTTCCTTCCTTCCTTCCTTCCTTCCTTCCTTCCTCCCTCCCTCCCTCCCTCCCTCCCTCCATCCCTCCCTCCATCCCTCCCACCCGCCTCAATTTCTCCCTCTTTCTGTCCTTCCTCCCTTCCTTCATTCCTCCCTCTTTCTGTCCTTCCTTCCTTCCTCAATTCCTTTCTGTCCTTCCCCTTCCTCTTTCCTTCCTTGTTTCCTTCTTCCTTCCTTCCTTCCTTCCTTCCTTTTTTCCTTTTTTCCTTCCTTCCTCAGTTCATCTCTTTCTGTCCTTCCATTTTCCTTCCTTGTTTCCTCCTTCCTTCCTAAATTCCTCCCTCTTTCTGTCCTTCCTTCCTTCCTCAATTCCTTTCTGTCCTTCCCCCTTCCTCTTTCCTTCCTTGTTTCCTTCTTCCTTCCTTCCTTCCTTTTTTCCTTCCTTCCTCAGTTCATCCCTTTCTGTCCTTCCTTTTTCCTTCCTTGTTTCCTCCTTCTTTCCTAAATTCCTCCCTCTTTCTGCCCTTCCTTCCTTCCCTCCTTCCTTCCTTCCTCAATTCATCCCTCTTTCTGTCCTTCCTCCTTTCCTCCCTTCCTTTTTCCTCCCTCCCTCCTTCTTTCTCTCCTTCCTTCCTCAATTCCTCTTTCTGCCCTTCCTTCCTTCCCTCCTTCCTTCCTTCCTCAATTCATCCCTCTTTCTGTCCTTCCTCCTTTCCTCCCTTCCTTTTTCCTCCCTCCCTCCTTCTTTCTCTCCTTCCTTCCTCAATTCCTCTTTCTGTCCTTCCTTCCTTCCTTTTTTCCTTCCTTCCTCAGTTCATCCCTTTCTGTCCTTCCATTTTCCTTCCTTGTTTCCTCCTTCCTTCCTAAATTCCTCCCTCTTTCTGCCCTTTCTTCCTTCCCTCCTTCCTTCCTTCCTCAATTCATCCCTCTTTCTGTCCTTCCTCCTTTCCTCCCTTCCTTTTTCCTCCCTCCCTCCCTCCTTCTTTCTCTCCTTCCTTCCTCAATTCCTCTTTCTGTCCTTCCTCCCTTCCTGTTTCCTTCCTTGTTTCCTTCCTCCTTCCTTCCTTCCTCCTTTCCTTCCTTCCTCAATTCCTCCCTCTTTCTGTCCTTCCTCCCTTCCTCTTTCCTTGTTCCTCCCTCCCTCCCTCCCTTCAAAGAAACACTCCGCTATTCTCCAAAATTCACTCTTATTACTTGGGAACTTTTTTTTCATTTGCACAGCAGCGACTTACATTTGAAGTAATAAGTGTGGTCTTTGGAGGCTTCTGGGTGTATTGGAGAGTAAAATAATCAGAATTATCTGATCCTCTGGAGTACATCTTCAGCATCAAGGAAAGGGGGGAGATTGAAAGGGTGAAAATAATTTTCCTCCATCAATGCAAAACATTTTCTCAGATGATATTAAGAGCCTGATTTGAAAGCACATCTCCAGCTAGTTGCTTTAATGAAAATAATGGATCTCGTCTCTTTGAACTCTCCCTTTATGTGTTAAACAGAGGAGATTCCCAACGTTGCAGGAAAGTTAGAAGTAAATCAGATACTTGGGCTCCTCTTTAGTGTATTTCATATCCATAAACATCAGAATATTTGTACCAAAGAGGATTCAATGGTTCCTCAGATAAATAACATAGGCTTGGGTGAGAGATCCAACATCTGAAGAACAATTTTTCTTGCCTCGAAAAGAGATATGCAGAGGGGAAATAAATATATATCTCCAGCAATTCAAATTTCCATCTTCCATTTCCTTTGCCATTGATCTCATGTGATCAATTCTTTACTTCAAGGTTGCATGATTTGCAAGAGAAAATGCAACAATTTCGTTTCACACAGGCTTTGAATTAGACCCGTATTTGCCAGTTCTCCGAACTATGTAAAATTTCCGCTACCGGTTCTCCAGAACCTGTCAGAACCTGCTGGATTTCACCCCTGATTTGGCTGGGCTAGAAAATAGTATAATATTTTGGCTTTACAAATGAGGCACCGCTGAATGGAAACTTGCTCGTTTATTTTCTTTATGCATAACCGCTGAACAGTATTTTTTTTTTAAAAAAATAATATGATACTTCTTGAAAAGCTGCATAAATCCTGAAGTAGAATTTTAACATACTTTTTAGGATGGATTTCATGCTTGCCGCTTTGTTGTTGTGTTCTACTTTGTCTGAACTGAAACAAAAATATGTTTTTAAAAAATGCATTAGAATAATTTAAAAATACCCTTCGTTGTCCAAAATAGAGAGAGAGAGGAGGAATAGGAGTGTCCTTCTACTCTTATTTTTACAACTGATAAGGAACCAATAACTAACCCAGTTTTATTCAAGTGGGGCAAAATATCAAATTCTAAGAAGATTTTAAAAAGCTGGAAAGCTAGCAACGGTAAGACAAGTGAATTAAATTTGTGTTAAAAGTTGGAATATTAATTGGTCAGTGACAGAAATATTAATTGGTCAGTTCAGGACAGAAACCACATTTTGTCTTCCACCACAAGCAACCTCAATTTTATTAAGGGTGGATTAAGATCCAGACATGATTAGAGAGCGAACAAGATTTATCTGCATTTCTGTTGAATTTCAAATTCAGAGAAAGCAGTTTGAAAATAAAATAAAACTCACTTGCAGTAATACCGTAATTACTCAAAATTGAAAGAGCAAACATGGTAGGCCACCTCTGGATCTCAAATTAGAAGATCATTTCAATACAACATGGAGGTTTTGATCAGGCTACAGAGATGAAAAGGTTCTGGAAAGTTCTAGAACTGAGAAGCATTGAGAGGTTCTTGGGATTTTTTTTTTTTGTTGTTGTTGTTTGTTAATTCAAGGAAGGAATTAGGTATAGATTATAATGTTACAAATAAATAGGAGGAGAGGAAACTAGAACTACTTGATTTACGTTATGAAATTTGCTTGTATCTATGTATGTTCATCTTATATCTGTCTATCTATCTATCTATCTATCTATCTATCTATCTATCTATCTATCTATCATCTACCGTATTTTTCGGAGTATAAGACACACCTTTTCCCCCCCTAAAAGAGGGTGAAAATTTAGGTGCGTCTTATACACCGAATGTAGCCCCGCCCACCCACTGGCCTCCATCCTTTGACCTCTGCCTCACAGCAGTCACCTCCTTGTAAGCAAACAGCAAGAAAAAAAACAGCTCCTTTCAGCTTCAGCACAGCTTAATTAGCACAAGTTAATTGGATTGGCCTCCCGACTCTCAGCTGTTTTGCTCTCAACTGTTTTGCGCTTTGCTGCTTGCTGCAAAGAGGTAAATTGCTGGAGCAGATTTTTTTTCCCCTTGTACTAATCAAGTGATGCTGAAAATGAAAATGAAAGTAAAGCAGACTGTTTGCTGTTTGCTGCAATGAGGCAAAATTGCTGGGAGGCAGAGGGAGATTTCTTTTTCTTCTTTTCCTCACCAAAAAAGGTAGGTGCATCTTATACTCCGAAAAATATGGTATCTATCATCTATCTATCTATCTATCTATCTATCTATCTATCTATCTATCTATCTATCCATCCACAGTATCTACTGATCTAGAATAGAATAGAATAGAATAGAATAGAATAGAATAGAATAGAATAGAATAGAATAGAATGATTTGATAGCTTATTAGTAACCTTGAGTATCACTAAGTGTTGTATCTTTTTATTCTTGATGAATGCATTTTATTCTCCTTATGTACACTGAGAGCATGTACACCTAAGACAAATTCCTTGTGTGTCCAATCACACTTGGCCAATAAAGAATAATCTCCTTCTTCTTCTTCTTCTTCTTCTTCTTCTTCTTCTTCTTCTTCTTCTTCTTCTTCTTCTTCTTCTTCTTCTCCTTCTCCTTCTCCTTCTCCTTCTCCTTCTCCTTCTCCTTCTCCTTCTCCTTCTCCTTCTCCTTCTTCTCCTCCTCCTCCTCCTCCTCCTCCTCCTCCTCCTCCTCCTCCTCCTCAAAAAGTCTGTAAATATACTTAGTTGGCTTCCATCCAGGTAAGAATTAAATACCATAATAGAAAACATTTTTCCCCTCTGCATTTATTTAACTTTCCAAGGTATGCCTCCTGTAGAACTATCCTTCAAGCTAAACAAAGCATATTTTCTATTATTTCAAAGCGTATAGATATATAAATAGCTTTTAAATGTATTTCAAAGGCAGACTTTGTTACATAGAGCTTCTAGCTCAGCGTTTGAGTGCACATTAAGAAAAAAATGTGATTAAAAAGGTCTATGAAAAGTTTAAAAGCGCTGCTCTAAAAAACATCCCTCAAGCCAGAGTACAACCTATTTCTTTTTTCCGTTCTCCCTCCTCCCTGTCATTCATCGTTTCAAATTAAAGAATGCCATATTTCAAAACACATTATTTATATCACTCTAGATATTTTACTTCCTGGCAAATAATGGATTCTAGCTGGCTAGAGTCCAGGATTTTTTATTTTATTTTTTTTAATTTTAATTTGTTTTATATGCCGCCCTTCTCATGAGACTCAGGGCGGCTTACAATGCATTAAGCAATAGCCTTCATACTTTTGTATATTTATACAAAGTCAGCTTATTGCCCCCACAAACTGGGTCCTCATTTAACCTACCTTAGAAAAGATGGACGGCTGAGTCAACCTTGAGCCTGGTGAGATTTGAACTTACAGTAATTGCAGACAGCTGGTTTTAATCACAATGCTTTTAGTCTGCTGAGCTACCAGGCCCATATGATGATCAAGGATGACTTGATGAAGCCCCTAGGTAAAGGTAAAGGTTCCCCTCGCACATATGTGCTAGTCGTTCCCAACTCTAGGGGGCGGTGCTCATCTCCGTTTCAAAGCCAAAGAGCCAGCGCTGTCCGAAGACGTCTCCGTGGTCATGTGGCCGGCATGACTAAACACCAAAGGCGCATGGAACGCTGTTTCCTTCCCACCAAAGGTGGTCCTTATTTTTCTACTTGCATTTTTTTTACGTGCTTTCGAACTGCTAGGTTGGCAGAAGCTGGGACAAGTAACGGGAGCTCACCTCGTTATGCAACACTAGGGATTCGAACTGCTGAACTGCCGACCTTTCGATCGACAAGCTCAGCATCCATCCATCATCTATCCTACCATCTCTCTCTCTCTCTGTATCATTTATCTATCTATCTATCTATCTATCTATCTATCTATCTATCTATCTATCTATCTACAAATGAAAGTACAAGGCTTGCGTGGAGGGCAAAAAATGGGCCTCCCAGAAGTCAAAAAAATGGGTCGTTTATGGCCTCTGGAGGGCCGGGGGAGGCCGTTCTCACCCTCCCTAGGTTCCAGGAAAGCTTCCAGAGCCTGGGGAAGGTGTAAAACGGGTCTAACAGGCCTGCCGGAAGTCCGGAAAGAGGCCATTTCCAGCCTCCAGAGGGCCGGGGGAGGCTGTTTTCGCCCTTCCCATGCCCCAGAGGCTTTCCTGGAGCCTGGGAGGGCAAAAAAAAAAAAAAAAAAAAACAGGCCCAGAAATGGGCCGTTTCTGGCCTCTGGAACTATATTTGTAGATCCCTTTTCCAATGAACAGATGGAGATTTTATCAATGCCCAGATTTGTCATCTAAGGCACTTTGTTTGGTGCCCAGTGGGTACCAATAACCACTATGACCCCGCCACTACTGGTTTATGCCATAATCTTTCAGATCTAACTTTGGGATCTTGATAGTTTGTGAACTCCAATTCTTTGCCTTCTATTCTTCTTCTCTCCCTGGGTATATCGCCACGTCAGTTATAATTTTAGATCCGTGTAATTTAGCGAACCACAAACTGGTTCAAATGGTTCAAATCAAATGGACCGAATTCACCTACCATTAAACCCTCTTCTCCCCCCACCCCAATAAAACCCCCTTAGCCAATTTTCTACACACATTACTTGTCTACTTCAATATGTTCTGCAAACAGATCGATTAAGTAGGTTGTCTGCCAGCAAAACCAAGTCCTTGCCTGTTATGGTTTCTTGTGGAGGAGATTTTGTGGGAAAGCAGCTTTACTTGAATCCTTCTAGTAGCCTTTGTGCAAACTGCTGATATTGCAGAAATTCAATTAATGTGCTGTAGAAATATCCATTTTCCTTTGAAATATCTAATCTGGACTTGAGCCACATGAAAAAGGGGAGCCATCAACTCAGTGTTACCATGTTCTGAAAATAGTTTCACAGCTACAAACTAATTTAGATAATAATATTTAAATAGAAGTGGAAACATATGAAAAATTTCTACGTCTGGTTGCCGTTCACTTAATTATGATTCAATTGTTGTAATAGGGATTATAAATTGGTTTCAGTCAACAAAATCCTAGGACTTTCATGTCCTTGATTTGTTTCAAAGATTAAAACTTGAGCTCAGCTCCTCTAATGAAATCAATAAAGAAACTCTTGACATCTTCAAGACTAATAAGTGAGTACAATGGATGGTTATGAATCGTCAACAACTTTTTAGGTCTAAAACAATCTCTCTCTTTTTTCTCCCCCCAAGAAGCGTAGAAAACTGTCCCTAATGGTTGGAGCAGAGAGGAGGGGAATGACATAGATCTGAGACCTTGTTAAGGGCAGCATCTAAAAACCAGCAAGATACAATTTCTGGGATTTAGTGCTAGGCAAAAATTCCTCCACATTTTTTTTCCCCCAATATGTTCTTTTATGAAAGTGTTGTGGCCCTGCCCTCTGAGCCTATCTCATCGGAGGAAGAAGGCTCCAAACATGAGGGAGAGGAGTCAGCCAGGCCTCCCTCTCCAGGCCCCTCCCCTCTGGCACTGTCTCAGGTGCCGGCCGAGGGAGAGGAGATTAGCCAGGAGCCAGGTGTCTCGGATGAGAGCGAAGGAGAGCCGTCGTTCCTGGATGCACGCCAACGAAGGCGTGATAAACGGTTGCAGCAGTTAAGGAGGCGTGCTAGGGATTAGAACTGAGTCACTGGACCACACCCCAGAGACTATATAAGAGAGGGTGGTGGCTGGTAAAACTCCGTGACGAACAAAAACTAACTCTGGCTAGTCACTTGAACAACGTCTGAAGCTGCCGAAAGGGATATTGTTTTGCTGGACTATTTGCAATGCGTATGTAATTTTGTGTTGTCTGTTGCAGTAAAGCTGTTGGCAGACGGTGCTTATATTGTTGCCAAGTTTGAGATAACGACCTGTGTGCATGCCAAGTACTTTCTTAACCCTCGGCAGGCTGTGTTTGTGTGTGTGTGTGTAGATGGGGACAGATCAGAAAGAGACTGTGCTTTAGAAATTATTTCAAAAGAGAAGGGAAGAGAGTAAATGCAGGGGTGGGACTCAGCCGGTTCAGACTGGTTCGGGCGAACCCAGATGTTAATTTTAATCTGGTTCACCGAACCAGTAGTTGCAAGGACTGGCTGACCCCATCCACCCCGCCCCTCCTACGTGGCCCATTTTGGATGCCAGGTAAGTGCAGGGCCTGCCTGGAGGCTCTGGGAGGGTGAAAAACAGATCTACTGGAAGTACCGAAACGGGCTCGTTTCCAGCCTCTGGAGGGCCTCCAGAGCCCGGGGGAGGCTGTTTTCGCCCTCCCAGATGCTTGACGCTCGTTTCCAGCCTCTGGAGGGCCTCCGGGGCCTGGGGAGGACAAAAAACAGGCCTACCAGAAGTACCAGAAGTTTGGAAATGAGCCTATTTCTGGCTCCAGAGGGCCTTTCGAGCCCAGGGGAGGCCGTTTTCACCCTCCCAGAGGCTCAAGGAAAGCCTCCGGAGCTTGGGGAGGGTGAAAATACCCCCCCAACTGTGGTACAGGAAGACAACTAGGCCACTCCCCCATGGCCACACCCACCCAGCAACCAGGCAGAGAACCGTTGCTAATTTTTTTCAATCCTACCCCTGAGTAAACGGATGAAGAAGGGAAGGGAAGGGAAGGGAAGGGAAGGGAAGGGAAGGGGAAGGGGAAGGAAGTCAAGTCAAGAGTCAGTCAAGAGTCAAGTCAGTAAATGGATGAGGAAGGGAAGGGAGATGGCCAAGGCTCCAATGTAAATCCCTCTCTATTTCTTCAGGCATCTTAGCACGATTTCTCAGTTTTGTTGAGTTCCATCAATTAGTGTCCACTGTAAATAACAAGATGGCTTCTTCATCGGTAGAGTTATTATCATAAACTAATTGGCATGTTTAATTCCCCTTGCCCTGAAAGCAAACAAACAAAAACAAATGAGAGAATCCCCTCACAAATTCAAGATCTTTCTGTGACTAAGTTCTCTTCAGGATGCTCAATCACTGACTTTAAAGGGACCAACATACCCACAAAATTAGAAAAGGGAAAATATACCAACAGAAGAATTGATAAAAAAAAAATCCTAAAATGTGCCGAGATGGACAAATTAACAAAAGAGCTCAAAGAAAAGGAAGATACAGAATATTATATAATCTGGCACAAATGGGATAAGTGGTTAGAGACTAGAAATAGTGGATAATAAAAATAGAGGTGAAATTTGAAAATGGAAAGAATGAATATAACAATGTATAGAATGTATAAAATCAATATGATTGTTAAGAAGTACAAGGTAATTAAAACAGAAAGGGACAAGAAGAAAATGGAATAGTATAAAGGGAAACGGGGGAGAATGTAAATATTAGAAGATGACCATCACTAAATAGCTGTTAAAAGGGTGTGTGTGTGTGTTTGTAGATTTTCACGGGTAGAGGTATGCAAATCTTGGCATATTTGGGTCTTTTCCCATGTAAGATTGAGAGTATCTTGGTGACGTTTCGACGAGGTCCCACTCGTCATCTTCAGGCTGGTGTCTTCGGCTTCGTGCTTGTCCGAGGAAAGCGTGATCAGAGCTGCCGTCTCTCTATAAATACTGGTGGGGAGGTGTGGGGTGCTGGCTTTGTTGCTGTGAGCGGGTTGGTTGCCGGTGTTGTTACTTCTTGATTAGTTGATGGAGTTGATGTTTGCAGATTGGTCGGCTGTTTCGTAACATCCTGTGTGGGTGAGATCCTTGATGGGTGCCCATTAGTCTTTTGTGTTTTAACAACCTGGGTAATGGGCTGTGTGTTAACATCCTGAGTTCTAGTGTTGTGATATCCTGAGTTTTTTGATGTAATGTCCTGAGCAGATGGCTGTGATGCCACATCCTGGGCTTTGGTTTGGCTCCGAGTTTGAGGTCTTACCATGTGTTCATGGTGTGTGTCAGTTTGCTTTGTGTGGGGATCGGAGGCGGGCACAGCAGCTGGTGATGCCGCCGTGGTCTGGCCTCTGGATGGTGGTTGCACTTCGTCTATGGGATGGGTTTGGGTTTGAATCTGGTGAGGATGATTGGTGGTGGTGCCATGTGTTATCTTGTGTTGCCATGTGTTAATCTTCATGTTGTGTGTTTTGTATTTGTCATATTGTGTTATAATAAAAATAAAATAAATAATTAAAATGAAATAAAATAAAGGGACCAACCTTCAGACAGGAATTTAAAACCCTAATTCAAAAAAGAAACTTTTCAGATGAAACATTTCACTTTCTCTTCACTTTGCGCTTTCTTCTTTAGGCATCTGAGGAAGAGGGATGTAATCCAAGTCATTGCTGGAGAATAACAGTTGTTAAAATTGAAGATGCTATAAAATTCTTTGTTGATTTTACCATAAAACGTTACCCTCTGGACTTCGAAATCAATAGGATGCTTTTTTTAAAAAAAAAAAGGTTGATTAGAGCTTGTTATTAAATGGAGAAAACAGGTTTATACATTTATCTCTATTTTAATCAAGAGTAACCGTGAATTCTGATTATTTTGATTTCATAATAGTCACATTTGGGGCTAAATACAGTTCCAGAAAATGCTAGATTATGCTAATTGAACTTTTTTTCTCTTCAATCTTGTTTTTACAAAATCATTTCTCTTAATTTTGACAGCCAAGAAAGTATTCGGGCAGCAATCATGTAGTGAATAATGCAACATTATCTTAAGATACAGGACTCGGTATCAAATATTAATTGATACTATTATAATCATTTATACATGGATAAATTACTGTCAGAGGAATAAAAAAGAAGGATTTAATTGTGTCTGTAATCTAGGCAAATAAAAAACATATCCAAGGAGCTATCCTAGATCTCTCAACATTTGGCCACAATTTCAAAATTAAAAAAAAAAGATACTGCTCAAAATTTCAAAAAATTTCAAAAAAATTTTTGCTCAAAAATAAGTGGTTCCCCCCCACCCCCCAAAAGGTAACTGGAGTTTGTTTTTCCCTTGAAGACGTTTCTCTTCTCATCCAAGAAGCTTCTTCAGTTCTGACTAAATGGTGGATGATGGAAGAATTTATATTCCTTGCAGTCCTCTGGTCGTTAGCACTCTTTCTGAGAGTCATGAAACGTCTTCAAGGAAAAACAAACTCCAGATGCCTTTTGAAAAAAACACCTTTGGGACAACCGTAGAAAATGAAAAAAAAAAAAAGTTGGTTCTTCATTCCAATGGGTCTACTTTTATATAAATATGCTTAAAATGGCAGCTGGTTATCCTAAGCAGTGTCCTGGGTGAAAGTCACATTAGTTTTCTTTTCAATAATATGAAAACACAGAAGACTAATGAGTACATAGAAATAGTTTGTTCCAAGACTCCTTTTCCCATGAATTATGTATATTTACTACCCATTCCCTCAATTGACTGAAAGAAAGCAACAACACAACTGTGTAGAAATGTGTAATGTATCCCTTATGTCAGAATCTTGCCTTCTGTCAGGTGCCAAAATTAGTGCAAAGAAATCCTCTGTTCTCAGGGTTTTCCCCCTTTTTACAACCTTTAAATCCCTTTAACTTCAGGTGGAGTCAGGGTAACTGGATAGAGCTGAGCGTTTACTGGCTGGGTGCCCTTCCTGATGCCTACGCATAGTTCACAGCAGATATTTTCTCTTTATGCCCTGTTAGAGAAACATATGTCAATTCTGAGGATTGAACTCCCAACCTTCTGAGCGGGAGGCGAGAGTCTTCACCTCTAGGCCACGGCGTTGCTCATCCTCTATTCTCAGTTATTGCTAAGAAACAATGTTAACATAAATTAAACTATGGTGGCAATGACACATTACCAACATGGTTGACGCAGTCACAGTATCCTGAGAAGCAATACCTTTGAAAGTTTAAAAATCTGTTTAAAACATTGGGCTTTCAAAATAACCAGAACGGGATATTCTTTTTTTTAAAATTCATCCGTCTATTTCGAAAAGTTGATTTAGGTAACCATACCATTATGTGAAATTTTGCAGCAGTAATGCCTGCCTGAAATAGTGCATGCCTTGTGTTAGACTTCCAAACAGACCACATGTCAGCGTTCCAGGGAAAATAAAACCCAACTCCAAGTAAAAACTCTGAAGCAAGAATTTCTCAAAGTTCTATTTACTAGAGTAGGTAAACAGGCACATCTGGGAAAACCCGAATCTGAGAGGTCCGAGTTTTCCCTCAGTAAATCAAAACCCCCAAAACCATGCCCTCACTCCTCAGTCGATCACATGTTCCAATCAATGTCCGTCCCATCTCAAGACAGCACTCCGACCACTCCTTCTCCAGATGCTGGATCACCCTGACCTTGACCGACAGGAAGAATGATATTATGTCTAAAGACAATCCCTCTACTAAATCCCCACCTCCTAATTTCCCACACATGAGAAGGTGGCAGCATGAAAGCTTCCGGCCTAATATGGCTTCCAAATATGGCTGACACCAACATTTCAGTGGGCAAAACTAGAACACATGAAGATTGTGAGTAATAATTGCTAGTTAGTGTCCTGATCATGACTACAGGTGGGTAGGTAAGTAGGTGGGTAGATAGGTAGGTAAGTAGGTAGGTAGGGGGATGAATGGATGGATGGATGGATGGATGAATAGATGATAGATAGATAGATAGATAGATAGATAGATAGATAGATAGATAGATGATGGATGATGGATGATGGATGATGGATGATGGATGATGGATGATAGATGATAGATGATAGATGATAGATGATAGATCAGGGGTGAAATCCAGCAGGTTCTGACAGGTTCTGGAGAACCGGCAATGGAAATTTTGAATAGTTCTGAGAAACAGCAAATACCACCTCTGGCTGGCCCCAGAGTGGGCTGGGAATGGAGATTTTGCAATATCCTTCCCCTGGAGTGGGGTGGGAATGAAGATTTTGTAGTATCCTTCCCCTGCCATGCCCACCAAGCCATGTCCACCAAGCCACACATGCCCACCAAGCCACGCCCACAGAACCAGTAGTAAAAAAAATTGGATTTCACCACTGTGATAGATGATAGATGATTGATAGATAGATAGATAGATAGATAGATAGATAGATAGACAGACAGACAGACAGACAGACAGACAGACAGACAGACAGACAGAGATGCAGGCAGGCAGGCAGGCAGGCAGACAGATAGACAGACAGACATTCTATCATCTCTCTCTCTCTCTGCCTATCTATCTATCTATCTATCTATCTATCTATCTATCTATCTATCTATCATATCTATCTTCTTCATCATCATATTCAGCATCGTCAACACCCATCTATCATCTTTCTTTTCTATTTAATATCTTATAGTCTCACTTTGATTTATGTTTATGGTTCCTTATCTCTGTCCTCCCCCCCCCCCTTTTTCCCCCCCTTCCATGTTCTGTTTATGAATTGGAGTTACAAAAGACAGACATATCAGTGCTCATTTAGACTGCAGTTCAGATGGTAATGATATGATTAGAAAATCACATTTCGAACTAAATTATTCTACTTTCTGATTCAGTAGCTATTATAACCTTCATTGTTAATAATGTGAGGCCTTTATTTTCTCTTGCTTTCATTTCGTGCCGGATCATTTTTGGTCTTCAATTGTGGCAGTGTTTTTGTTTCATTAAGGCTGTAATTTTACTCTGCTTCCAGTGTTTTGAGTAAAATAGCTTTCAACAAATTGCACGCTGGGTGGCTCAGAGCTGATACCAAGAAGGGGAAGGGATACTAGCTGGTTTATGGCCTGAGATATTCCATAGAAGAGATATTTTTAATAGAATCAAGATCATAGTAGATATTGTAGTAGAATCAAGGTCACATGAAGTGTTAATACCACTTTATAATGCCTTGGTAAGGCCACACTTGGAATATTGCATCTATGTTTGGTCGCCACGATGTAAAAAAGATGTTGAGACTCTAGAAAGAATGCAGAGAAGAGTTGTTGTTGTTGTTGTTGTTAGTTGCGAAGTCATGTCTGACCCATTGCGACCCCATGGACAACGTTCCTCCAGGCCTTCCTGTCTTCTACCATTCCCTGGAGTCCATTTAAGCTCACGCCGACTGCTTCAGTGACTCCATCCAGCCACCTCATTCTCTGCGGTCCCCTTCTTCTTTTGCCCTCCATCTTTCCCAGCATTAGGCTCTTCTCCAGTGAGTTCTTCCTTCTCATTAGGTGGCCAAAGTATTTGAGTTTCCTCTTCAGGATCTGGCCTTCTAAAGAGCAGTTAGTCAGGGTTGATCTCCTCTAGGACTGACCAGTGGGATCGCCTTGCAGTCCAAGGGACTCTCAGGAGTCTTCTCCAGCACCAGAGTTCAAAGGCCTCCATTCTTTGGCGCTCAGCCTTTCTTATGGTCCAGCTTTCACAGCCAGACATTGCAACTGGGAAAACCATCACCTTGACAGAGAAGAGTAACAAAGATTGTTAAGGAATTTGCAAAGCAACCCATTGAGTAGCAAGGGTGCACACATGAAAGCGATTGAGAGCAGTTGCGAATAAACACAGCCAACACACAGATACACTGAGTTGTGTTTACTTTTAAGAAATAGTAATAAGGCACAGTCCAATAAACAGTCCAGGTCATACACAGATAAATCAGTAGATAGTAAAACAATAGTCCAGGGATATTCCAATAACAAAGTCTTCTTACCAGTCGTCGTAGTCATACACAATAAACAGTTGCAAACAGTAGCAAACACAGCAAAGAGCAGTAAAGAGCAGTAACGATCAGCAAAGAGCAATAATGATCAGCAAAGAGAAACAAACCATGTTTCAAGCTCCCTCTGAAGGACATTGGCTACAGAGCAAACCAATCAGGACACAGCAATACAGTCTTAAAGCTATATTGAGGGTTTATATATTGCCAACCCAACAAGTTAGATAATTTATCATTTCCTAACAAAGATGATTAGGGGACTGGAGGCTAAAACATACAGTATATAAATGGTTGCTGGAATTGGGTGTGTCTAGTTTAATGAAAAGAAGGACTAGCAGTGTTCTAATATTTGAGGGGCGGCCACAAAGAAGGGAGAGGGCAACCTATTTCCCAAAATACCAGAAGGCAAGACAAGAAACAATGGATGGAAAACAAACAAGGAAAGAACCAACCAAGAACTAGGAAGAAATTTCCTGACAGTGAAAACAATTAACCTGCGGAATGGCTTGCCTCCAGAAGTTGTGTGTCCTCTATCTCTGGAGGTTTTTTAGAAGAAACTGGACAGCCATTTGTCCAGAACAGTATAGGGCAGCGATGGCTAAACTTTCTCTCATTGTGTGCCGAAAGTGTGCATGTACCAGCACCCATAATGCAATACGCACAACTCCCTCACACCGTCCCAACTGGAGATTCCTCCCAGTTCCAGCCATCCAGGTGGAAGGCAAGATGTCCTTGACTTTCTGAGAAAGGAATGTTATTATGACTATATATCACCCTGGCTCCATACAATTCCCCCCTCCCAGTTTCCCACAGTAGTAGTAAATGTGGCAGGCCTGAAGATCCAACGAAAAAGATATTTTTACTTTTAAAAGTAAAAAAAAAAAAAGCCTCTGATGATCGCACGGTTCAGCTGGGATAGTCAGAGCCTTTTAAAAGCATTTTTTCTACAACCTCTTTGGCCAAAGAGGCTGTAGAAAAAAAACGCTTTTAAAAAGCCTCTGACGATCCCAGCTGAGTTGCCTGATCATCAGAGGCTTTTTTTTTCATTTAAAAGCTTTTAAAAGAAAACAAAAGCCTCTGACGATCAGGCAGCTCAGCTGGGACCGTCAGAGCCTTTTAAAAGCATTTTTTTTACAACCTCTTCAGCCAAAGAAGAAAAAATGGTTTTAAAAGTTTAAAAAAAAAATGGCCATGCCCACTCAGTCATATTACCCCCACCCCAACCAAGCCATGCCCACCGAACCGGTAGTAACAAATTTTACATTTCACCACTGCCTTTACATATCAGAGAAATAAGAACAGGTTAACTGGTTTTTGGATGGTTTACAGCTTCAGTCCATAAAATCAGAAATGGACAGTAGCTAGAAAAATAAATTGTGGGTCATACTACATTCCAGGTTAACGGATTCTCTTACACTCTATACAGATAGTCCTTGACTTACAGAGCTGTTCGTTTAGGGATCATTTGGAGTTACAATGGCACTGAAAAAAAGTGGCATGTCAGTTTTTCCTACTTAAGACAGTTGCAACATCCAAATTGTCATGCGATCAAAATTTAGATGCTTGGCAACTGACTTGTATTTCTGACAGTTGCAATGTCCTAGGGTCATGTGATCACCGTGTCAGGGTTCCAAGAAATAGATCCTTTTGCGACCTTCTGACAAGCAAAGTTACTTTACAATCACATTGCTAATTTAACAATCTCAGTGATTCACTTAACGATTGTGGAGCTCTCGCCTCACAATCAGGAGGCTGTGAGTTCGATCCTACATAGAGGCAGATATTTCTCTCTCTGGGCACACTGAGAATATATCTGCTGAGTATAACTCCGTATTGGCGACAGGAAGAGCATCCGGCCAGTAAACACTCAGCTCCATTCAATTGCCCAGACTCCACTCCTGCAAGGGATTATGGGGTCATTAAAAGAAGATGATGAGTGATTCACTTAACAAGTGTGGTAAAAGAGATCATAACATGGAGCAAAACCTAACATCTGTCTTGCTTAGTAAATGAAATTTGGGGCTCCATTGCGGTCATAAGTCAAGGTCTATGTCAACTCATGAAGCATTCCTGAACTGCTCTCGAGTTGCCATAGGCAGTGGGATGGGGAATCGAGCCTTGCAGCTGCATCAAGAAACTTGCACTTCAATCAAAACAAAGCACATTCTAGCCAGCAAACGTCAAGGCCATCTCCACGGAGATCCACAGTGGCTGGAGGGAGTGACTTCTACAACCCGTGAAATTGCTTCATAGGGGAAAGTGACTGATGACACACCTTGGGGGAAAGGAGAAACAGGGTCAGAGCCAAGGCGCGAATTGAGTGATGTCAGAGTTGGCTTCCCTTGGTCCGTGCCGACATGATGCTCCTAATAAATAACTGGATTTCTTTTGAAGCTTGGCTCGAGGCTCATGATTTAATTAGGGCATCGGTTGGAACCCTGACAGTCTACCTGTAGAGACATCAATGTATGGAGTAGCCTTCCCAATAACACAAATAATTTCATTACAATCAAATTGGCCGCATCCTTCAGCAACAAACTAGGACAGGGGTCTGCAACCTTAAACACTCAAAAAGCTATTTGGACCCGTTTCCCACAGAAAAGAAAACACCGGGAGCCACAAAACCTCAGTGGGCATGGCCAACTCAACGTCACTCACTTTCACCAGTCACATGACCCCCTAGGCACACCTACCCAGCCAGTCATTAGGACAGAGAACCAGTTGTTAAAAAACAACAGGAACCACAAAACCCTTTTGACATCTCTCTCTCTCCCACTCCCACCCTCCCCCTCCCTCTCTCTCCCCCCTCTCTCTGTATCTCTCTATGTCTCTCTCCCCTCTCTCTCTGTATCTCTCTGTCTCTGCCCCGGCCGCTTCTCCATCCCCAACCATCACCCTTACCTTCTCAGGCCAGGTGAGGAGTGACTGGGAGGGAAGGGCGAGTGTTGGGGCCAGCCAGTGGTGGGATCATCCAACAAGGAGCCATAGAAGAGGGCCCATGTGGCTCTGGAGCCACAGGTTGCTGACACCCAAACTAGGACAACTAGGTATCCCTGTCAGATAACGCAGAAAGCATTGAAACAAGCTTCCGTCTAACTTCAAATAAGGTTAATAGAACAAGAAAATTTATTTCTCACTTCTTGGCTACCGATCTGCCTGTTAGAAAGCTAACTGTCCTGCTGTTATTACATTTTTAGTTTCAAATCAAAGGAATTATTTATAGCTTTCGCTGCATATGTTGCTCCTGGCAAGGGCATACATCAGCCTCTCAAAAGCTACAGCTACTTAATGTATAGAATGTCGTCCAGGGAATTAATATACAACCTGGCATGGCAGATCTATGTCAGATTTGGAGCAGTAGATTACGGAGATGAGTTCCTTGTCAATGTTTGCCTTGGCTGTTGGGTCATGAATCAAAAGTCTGATTCATATGGAAAGCGAAAACGTAATGGGAAATGTCAGCAGTCTATGAATATATAATTTCAAGCTGTTTCATTTCTCTCTCTTGTATTCTTTCTGGCCTGGTGAAATATTGCAAAGAAGCTGTGTTAAGGGGCTCAGGCTATCCATTTGTCCATCAACATATCGATCTATTATGACCACTAGTGGTCAAGAGTCTGGAAAGAAACCCCAAAGCCATTTTCTTCATGATTTACCTAACTTGTTATTTTTGGCAATGCAATCAAAAGTCAGAAGGAAATTTAGTCAAGGTGAAATCTCTAGGCATATTCTTGGCCATAACACTCCAGACAGAGGTGGGTTTCAGCAAGTTCTGACCAGTTCTGGAGAACCAGTAGTGGAAATTTTGAGTAGTTCAGAGAACCGGTAAATACCACCTCTGACTGGCTGCGCCCCCATCTCTTCTCTGTCTACCGTGTCCCAACTGATCAGGAGGAAATGGGGATTTTGCAGGAACCTTCCCCTGGAGTGGGGAGGGAATGGAGATTTTACAGTATCCTTCCTCTGCCACGCCCGCCAAGCCAAGCCACGCCCAGCAAACTACGCTCACAGAACCAGTAGTAAAAAAATTTGAATCCCACCACTGACTGCACACAGTATAAGGACTCCTGTTGATGGTATGAAGTGTTAATACCACTTTATAAGGCCTTGGTAAGGCCACACTTGGAATCCTGCATTCAGTTTTGGTCGCCACGATGTAAAAAAGATGCTGAGATTCTAGAAAGAGAAAGAGAAGAGCAACGAAGAGGATTAGGGGACTGGAGGCTAAAACATATGAAGAACGGTTGCAGGAACTGGGTATGTCTAGTTTAATGAAAAGAAGGACTAGGGGAGACATAATAGCAGTGTTCTACTATCTCAGGGGTTGCCACAAAGAAGAGGGAGTCAAGCTATTCTCCAAAGCACCCGAGGGCAGGACAAGAAGCAATGGGTGGAAACTCACCAAGGAGAGAAGCAACCTAGAACTAAGGAGAAATTTCCTGACAATTAGAACAATTGATCAGTGGAACAACTTGCCTCCAGAAGTTCTGAATGCTCCAACAGTGGAAGTTTTTAAGAAGAGGTTGGATAACCATTTGTCTGAAGTGGTGTAGGGTTTCCTGTCTAAGCAGGGGGTTGGACTAGAAGACCTCCAAGGTCCCTTCCAACTCTGTTATTCTAAATTCTAAGTATAAGGGTTGGACTAGAAGACCTCCAAGGTCCTTTCCAGACTTATGATCTTACGACAGCTGGAGTAGCTTTATGATAGACCCATGAGATTTTTGATGACATGGTTGCTTTTAATGCTTTGAGAAGAGGGTACTTTGCTCAGCCTGATCTTTGCTTTGAAGATCTCTACCGCAGCTTCAGGTATGAATTAAATTGATGCCTAGAAAATATTCACATGTAGAGTTTACCATCCTTCTGTGAAGCGGGAATGTTGTTTAAGCTTCCCTTCCCTTCTTCCCTTTCAATATACGTGAAATACCTCTGTATAACACAGAGGGAGTAGTGAAGTGGCCTAGAGATAGAGCTCTCACCTCACAATCAGGAGGCTGTGAGTTCGATCCTAGGTAGCGGCAGATATTTCTCTCTCTGGGCACAATCTGCTGAACAAAACTCTGCATTGGCAACAGGAAGGGCATCCGGGCAAACACTCACCTTCATTCAATTGCCCGACTCCATCCTGACACAAGGGATTATGAGGTCATTAAAAGACCAATACACACACACACACACACACACACACATAACGCACAGGGAGTACAATATTTTCTCAGGATAACTCCTACGGCACAATCATTTCTCAACATAACTTTACAGACTGGCTTCGAATAGTCTGTGTTGTGCTTCAGCTTTGTGAAGGACCATATTCACCGACTCTTAGCATTGAAAGAGCCCATATGGGCCACCGAACACCGCATCCTATTCATTAGAAGAAAATTCAAATTAAATCATCTCCAAGGAACAGTTGTGTTCCTTCTGGGTAACTACCTCTCTGGGTAATTGGGTTTCAATATTCAGTCACCATTAAATGCAAGATTAAATCTCTCAAATGCAGGCAATTCTGCGTTTAAAACACTAATCAAAGTCAATCCTAAGTAACCAATATGACCATCAAGGGTTCTCTCTCTCTCTCTCTCTCTCTCTCTTTTTTTTTTCCTCCCAGTTTGTAAATCGAATTAACAATATTCCTTCAAAGAAATGACTTTCCATGTGCAATTAAGCGAAATTCAGATTGCTTTAAGCGTTTTGATATAGTAATGAATATTTATAAACTTAATAGAACTAAAACCCTCACAGAAAGTCTCTTTAATCTTATTTGAAGCAGCATGGGGTCTAACTCTCAGCGGATTAACATCATATTTTCTTATAGACAGGAGGGAATCATAAAAAAAGGGTATATATGACTGGATGATTTTTCCAATTCTATTCCAGAGTGATACATGAATATAAATGGCATTTCAAACTCAGCTCATCTTCGACAGTATATATTTGCATTGTCTGCGGATGATATTGTTATATGAAAGCGATTTTTCAAACTTAGGTACTGTCCCCACCCCCCCTCCTATTAGCATATTCTCTCTCGAACAGTCATAAGGAGCAGTAATGTAGCTGTATAAAATTAATGGCAATAAAAGCAAACTGCACTGGGAAGAAATCCAGAAATGTGGAAGGAAAAAGAAGCAGAAATGTAAGAATGAGTTTTTACAATGCTGTTTACGAGTTATCGATACCCATGAATATCGGTGGTGGGTTTCACATTTTTTTACTACCCGTTCTGTGGGTGTGGTTTGGTGGGTGTGGCTTGGTGGGCGTGGCAGGGGAAGGATACTGTAAAATATCCATTCCCATCCCACTCCAGGAGAAGGATACTGCAAAAAGAGCCTTGGTAGTACAGTGGTTTAATGCACCCTGTTATTAACACAGCTGCCTGCAATTTCTGCAGGTTCGAATCTTACCAGGCTCAAGGTTGACTCAGCCTTCCATCCTTTCTAAGGTAGGTTAAATGAGGACCCAGTTTGTGGGGGCAATAAGCTGACTTTGTATAAATATACAAAAGTATGAAGGCTATTGCTTAACGCATTGCAAGCCGCCCTGAGTCTCCGGAGAAGGGCGGCATATAAATCAAATTAAAAAAATAAATAAATCCCCATTTCCTCCCGATCGGCTGGGACTTGAGAAGCAGAGAATAGATGGGGGACGGGGCCGGTCAGAATTTTTACTACCGGTTCTCCGAACTACTCAAAATTTCCGCTACCGGTTCTCCAGAACTGGTCAGAACCTGCTGAATACCACCTCTGATGAGTATCAACATGGTGAGACTATTTTAGAAATCGTACATAATTCAAAATCAAAGCAAAACTGCTTTCTTTTAATGAAGATATGCAAAAGTCCCTAATGTGGAAATACAGATGGGAGTAGAAATGGATTTCCAGATTTTGTGGGGGGGGGGGGGATTTCAGACTACAGGAACCAGGAGCACCACTCAGGTGACCCTGAGGACACAGATAAACCTTCAAGGGCTTCAAGGACCCTCTAAAACAGTGGTTCTCAACCTTCCTAATGCCGCGACCCTTGGATCCGAATATTGGATGCAATATTCCAAGTGCGATCTTACTAGGGCATTATAAAGTGGTATTAAGACTTTAATGTTAACTGTTTAAACATTTCGTGCTGGGCATTTCCAGTTGGAACATTTTCTCATAAAGTGTTACATAGGTGTGATGTCCTTGACTTTGTGTCGGAATGGACAAAAAAAATTGGCAACGGCAAATCTCAACCAACAAATGCTCTGTCTTACACATTGACAAAAAGAATCAGAACACAACATACAAACTAAGTGGACATGACCTTTTAGATTACCCTCACTCTGTCAAGGACCTTGGAGTACTCATATCAAATGATCTAAGTGCCAAAGCCCACTGTAACAGCATTGCCAAAAAGGCATTAAGGGTTGTAAACCTAATCTTGCGTAGCTTCTTCTCCGGTAATATTACACTACTAACCAGAGCATACAAAACTTTTGCTACACCAATGATGGCTAACCTTTTTGCCACCATGTGCCAGGAGGGGGGGCATGGGGGACATACGCCCGTGTGGCCACACACATAATTCTATGCGCCCCACCCCCGTGCATGTGTGTGTGACACCCCCCCCCCCGCTCACACCGCTCCTGGCACCAGTAGGCCCGTTTTTCTTTCTCACCTGGCTCCAGGACCTTTCTAGGAGTCTGGGGAGGGCAAAAACAGCCTTCCCCACCCCCCGGAGGTCCTCTGGAGGCAGAAAATGGCTCGTTTGACAACCTCCAGTACCACTGGAAGCTGAGCTCGCGTGCCCACTGATATGGCTACGTGAGTCACCTGTGGTGCTAGACCAATTCTCAAATACAGCTCATCTGTCTGGAACCCGCACCGCATATCGGTCATTAATACAATTGAGCGCATCCAGAAATATTTCACAAGAAGAGTCCTCCACTCCTCTGCTCATAACAAAATACCCTATGCCACCAAACTTGAAATTCTGTGTTTAGAAAATTTAGAACTACGCCACCTTCGGTATGACCTAAGCATAGCTCATAAAATCATCCGCTACAATGTCCTTCCTGTCAATGACTACTTCAGCTTCAACCACAACAATACACGAGCACACAATAGATACAAACTTAAAGTAAACCGCTCCAAACTCGATTGCAGAAAATGTGACTTCAGCAACAGAGTTGTTAATGCCTGGAATGCACGACCAGACTCTGTGATCTCATCCCGAAACCCCCAAAACTTTAACCTAAGACTGTCTACTGTTGACCTCACCCCATTCCTAAGAGGTCTCTAAGGGGCACGCATAAGTGCACCAGCGTGCCTACCGTCCCTTTCCTAATATTCCCTTTAATTGTACTCATTTTATGTATTCAATTCATGCTTATACTTATATATATTATCTAATACGTACTTGACAAAATAAAATAAATAAAATAAATAAATAAATAAATAAATAAATAAATAAATAAATAAATATCACTTTCCTTCACTGTTAAGATGTCAGATTGAGCTGTCCAGAAGGATTAGTTTCCAGGGTTATCCGATCAGGGGGGAAATTCTTCCAGTAATTGGCAAAACATCAGTTTGTTCAATTTTCGCCCTTCTTTTCAGCAAAACCTGATAGAAGCACGATATAATCCTGCAGGACCGAGATGAATTTATTTATATTCATTCATAATATGCATTCTTTGTATTTGGAGTCTCTCGGAGAATATTTTTAATTGGCCCAAAATAATCTGCATTATGCACCTCCGGCTGGGATTCCAATTGCTCTGATAACATATAAGCTGTCTGAATTAATAATATTTCCCACTATTTTTAATTAAACTGTGTAATCCTTCCTTGTCTGCACGATGTTTTGTAATTCCCAATCCTTTTTCCATGAATGTATTTTCCTTTATTCAGCATCTTTTTACTTGCTCATTTCTCAATCTTTGTTTCATACTAGTGATTCCTTTTGGTGTTTCCTTCAATTTTTCCATGTCCAGAAATGAAGAGAGGAAAAACTTTGGAAGGGTTCACCACTTGATCGTATTTTCCAGATGTGCAAGAATTATGGGATACATAGCCCCCATATTTTAATATAGAAAACAATGTGATCACATCATCATCATTGTCAGAGTATGAATTTTCATAGATTGGAATAGACATGGCAACAGATCAGCCAATGAGGACTGTTTGGAAACTGAAACATAGTATTTGTTTGTATGGGACCATAAGAGACAGCTTGGAGTCTGGGCGTGGCTTAGACTTGCTGAACTGTATATAAGAGTTGGTTTGGCCTCTGTAAATGCAGACTCTGTACAATATATATGTCAGAGTTTGTTGCAGAAATTAAATCCAGAAAGCACACACAGGTAAACTGATTCAGCAGGATTCATTACCTTCTTTATATACATATAATACATAAAGATAAATGTACAATGCCAATATAGGTTCTTCTTCAACGTAGTAGCAGTTGCAATCAAAACACAAGGCAGGAGAGAACAGTTAGTTTCATTTCAGCAGAGCAGAATAGTTTTTAGTTTCGCTGCACAGACTCAGAAGCTGCAGACTAAGACACACCCTGGCTCCAGTCTGTCTCAGCTCCCAAACAGCCCTCATTGGCTGATTTAGTTGCTATGCCTATTCATTGGCTGATCTATTCCAGTTTATGAATATTCATACTCTGACAATATACCCGCTGTATCTCTCTGTAATGACTTGCTTCTATGAATATTGCTTCTGCGATCCTGATTTTGTTTGCTGACTTCTGATGTATGGTATTATATAGAGAGAAATTTTCTTAAGTAGATGAATCCTGCAGAATTATTTAATTGTGTGTCTGATTGTGTGTGCTGCAACAAACTCTGACAATCATCACTGTTGTTGTGGTTGTTGTGGTGGTGGTAATTGTTGTTGTTACTGATCATTGCACAGTCAGCCAGATGTTCAGACTCGGTTTGGCAATTATCCAAGGACTGATAAGGTCCGTTCGTGCAATTAACCCTTGGAAGGATTATTGCCTGGACTTTTCTGTGTGTGAATGCCATGAATTCACAGTAGTTAAATAAAGGGGGGGGAGGGGTTGGGACAAGGGGTTTTGTTTCTTGGTTCTGCTAAGGCTGAGTCAGAACAGCTGCAGTGGTCATAAGTGAGTAAAACGGTCTTAAGTCACTTTTTTTAGTGCCATTGCAACTTTGAACAATCACTAAATTTTATTTATTTTATTTTATTTTTTTTTATTTTTCAATTTATATACCGCCCTTCTCCCTGAGGACTCAGGTCGGTGCACAGCCAGAATTAAAAACATGAAATACAAATGGTCTGTTGTAAGTCAAGAACTACAGACAGTCCGTTATAAGCATGAAATGGAGGTGCCACTCTATTTTTGTGTGCATCTCAGTGGTGAAATCCAATTTTTTTTTACTACCGGTTCTGTGGGCATGGCTTGATGGGCGTGGCATGGCTTGGTGGGTGTGGCTTGGTGGGCATGGCAGGGGAAGGATACTGCAAACTTCCCATTCCCTCCCCACTTCTGGGGGAAGGATATTGCAAAACCTCCATTCCCACCCCACTCTGGGGCCAGCCAGAGGTGGTATTTGTCAGTCTCTGAACCGCTCAAAATTTCCGCTACTGGTTCTCCGAACTGCTCAAAATTTCTGCTACCGGTTCTCCAGAACCTGTCAGAACCTGCTGGATTTCACCCTTGGTGCATCTAAATCTTTTATTTCCAAATGAAATCAAAGTCATTAGAGTGAAAAAGTTTACTAAGCAAAATGATGGATTTCCATTTCCAAAAAGGAATGTGCTTATTTCAGTGCAAATAAAATAGTAATAGATATAATTAGCACTACCTAAAGTGCTCAAGAGTCTTGAGGAAATTAATACGAGAATTTTGAGTTTGAACATGTTAGGTCACTTCTTAAGCTGTTCACATATCCTATTAAAACAGTTTTTTTTTTTTTTTAAAGAGCATTAATGCTTTAAACAGGCTTATGGAGAAATAGCTATTCCATGAATCCATATGTCAAAAAATGAGTCACCTACAAGGAATGGAATAGCCAGTATTAGGAGTGAAAGTTTATAAAATATGTTTCTTTGTTACAAGCTTTAACAGATTAACAAATTAACAGAGTTGGAAGGGACCTTGTAGGTCATCTAGTCCAACCCCCTGCCCAAGCAGGAGACCCTACACCATTTCTGACAAATGGCAGTCCAATCTCTTCTTGAAAGCCTCCAGTGATGAAGCTCCCACAACCTCTGAAGGTAACTTCTGTTCCATTGGTTGATTATCCTCTCTCTCTCTCTCTCTCTCTCTCTCTCTCTCTCTCTCTCTGTGTGTGTGTGTGTGTGTGTGTGTGTAGGTCTTTGGTTATTCGGGTTTTCTCCCGCGTAAAATTGGAAGCGTCTTGGCGACGTTTCGACGAAGTCTCATTCGTCATCTTCAGGCTGGTGTTTTCGGATTCGTGCTTCTAGGAGCTAAGATCCTAGAAGCACAAAGCTTTGCTCCTAGAAGCACGAAGACGAAAACACCAGCCTGAAGATGATGAATGAGACTTCGTCGAAACGTCGCCAAGACGCTTCCAATTTTATGCGGGAGAAAACCCGAATAACCAAAGACCTACATACAAATACCCGCAAAAACCTCAGAAAACATACATATATATAAACACCGCTGGGGGAGGGGGCAAATGCCCTACTAAGCAGGTATATACAAAAAGTATGAAGGCTATTGCTTAACGCATTGTAAGCCGCCCTGAGTCTCTGGAGAAGGGCGGCATATAAATTGAACCAATAAATAAATAAATAAATAAATAAATAAATAAATAAATAAATAAATAAATCCTTCCCTCCCTTTCTTCCTTCCTTTTTCCCCACCCTCCCTTCCCCTTCCCTCCCTTCCCCTCCCCTTCCCTTCCTACAGCTATTTCTTTCCCACCTCCTTCCCCCTTCCTTTTTCCCTTCCCCTCCCCCTTCCTTTCCCTTCCCCTCCCCTCCCCTTCCTATAGCTATTTCCTTCCTTCCTTCCCTCCCTCCCTTTCTTCCATCTTTTTCACCTCCCCTCCCCTTCCTATAGCTATTTCCTTCCCCCTCCCCCCTTCCTTTTTCCCTTCCCTCCCCCTCCCCTTCCCCTCCCCTTCCTGCGTTAATGCTTATTCCCACTTGTTTCATTATAAATCCATCGTTTGTAAAGCCAGCTTAAACATCTGGCACTCTCTTTTTATGTAGGACTGTGTTGTATGATTTTTAAGGATGATTTTGTTAGTGTATGAATTACAGCTATTATGCAACAGTTTGCATGCTATGTTAAATCTTCTTTTATGTAGTCTTGATTTTTTTTCCCGATACCTTGTTTCTCTGTGTTGCTTACAGATTTGCTGTCATAGTTTGGTTAGAAACTTAACTGTTTATTCTTTTCTCACTTAGTGTGAATGTTGCCTCTATTCTAATTGGGTAATGACTGGTCTGTTAATCTAAATTCAATTTCCGATATCAGGGAAGAGGGGGTAAGTTTAAAATAACTTGGATGTAAAGAATTTCAGTATACAGCTTCCATTTTTATTTAACTGTTGTAATCATTTACAACATGTCCATTAGCAACCTTTAGGGTAGAATTTGTGGTTGGAACATTCTAATGAGTTTGAAGATCTCTAAGAAAACTTTCCTTGTTTTCTGATCCTTTTCTCTTGCAACAACACTCTGAAGTGCTTTGTTCCATTCCTTCCTGAGACTTTAGTCTTTCTTCATTTTAATTTCCCTTCCCTTCACCAATTTTCTCTTCTTTCTTGACATTCTGTTGGTTTTCTTTTGCTTCCTGGTCATTGTCAGTCTTTTTTCCCCACATTCCTAGTGCCTTCCCCGTTATCACTGAAGTGATCATTTGCCACCAACATCTTCTTATATTTTTGGTACCCAACATATATGCCTTCCTGCATTATTTGGAAATCTAGAGTCATCTAGGATCATCTTCATGCTTGGTGTGATTCTGTTGGGTTTTTATTGTTCAGTCATTAAGTTGTTGTTGTTGTTGTTGTTGTTGTTATTATTATTAGTTAATCTTTAGTGAGATTCACAGCCTTTGAGGCTGGTTAATAGCTCAGCAGCTCGAGTCCTAACCAAGGACCTAGGAACTGTTAAGGTATCGTCGGAGGATGTAAACTGTTCCGAGTAAGGTGGTTTTTTGTAGAGTCAAAATGTTCAAGTCCGGCAAATTTAGAATTTCTAAATAACGGAGTAGCCCTTTGGGTATTGCTCCAAGGGCTCCAATTATTATTATTATTATTATTATTATTATTATTATTATTATTATTATTATTATTATTATTATTATTATTATTATTTCTATGCCACCCACTCTCCGAGGACTCTGGGTGGCTTACACCAAAGACAGTATACTAAATAGCATATTGCCCCCAACAATCTGGGTCCTCATTTTACCCACCTCGGAAGGATGGAAGGCTGAGTCAACCTTGAGCCGGTGAGATTTGATCCGCTGATCTGCTGAACTAGCAATCAGCTGAAGTAGCTGCAGTACTGCACTCTAACCACTGCGCCACTTCGGCTCTTTTTATTTATTTTATTTTATTTTTATTTTATTATTTTATTTTATTTTATTTTATTTTATTTTATTTTATTTTATTTTATTTTATTTTATTTTATTTTATTATTTTATTTTATTTTATTTTATTTTATTATTTTATTATTTTATTTTATTATTTTATTTTATTTTATTTTATTTTATTTTATTATTTTATTTTGTTTTATTTTATTTTGTTTTATTTTATTATTTTATTTTATTTTATTTTATTTTATTATTTTATTTTATTTTATTTTATTATTATTTTATTATATTTTATTTTATTTTATTTTGTTTTATTTTATTTTATTTTATTTTATTTTATTTATTTGTCAAACATGTATAAGATAACAAATATAAGTATAAACATGATTATGAATACAGGAAATGGATATAAATCAATGGGGACAGTAGGACAGGGACGGTAGGCATGCTGGTTTTCACAGCTCTCTTTTAAACTCCTGCAGTATACAGGTCCTCAATGGAAGACAGGTTGGTAGCAATTGTTTTTTTCTGCAGTTCTAATTATCCTCTGAAGTCTGTATGGGTGGAAATGTCTGTGCGTTTTATACAGCGAAAGTTGCCAAAGCCCCGCACACCCACTGGCCCCCACCCTTCAGCCTCTGCTTCTCAGCAATGTTCTTCCTTGCAGCAAACAGCAAACAGCCTGTTCAGCTTCAACACAGCCTGATTTAGCACAAGCAGCTGATTGGTGGTTGGATTGGCCTCCCAGAATACTGCCTATCAGCTGTTCCAGGCTGCGGGATTGCCACTCTCCATCGCCACTGTCACCTATTGCCCGCCTCCACATGCTCCATTTTCAGCCTCCGTGTGTCCCATTTTCGGCCCGTTCCAGACAATGGGGATAGGCAGCGGTATATATATATATAAAACACTTGTTCTGTACCCGTACCACGCACACAACCCTACAGACGGCCCGGAGTTAATAAGCCACACGACAAAACTCTTTGATGATAAAGCTGGCAGCAATCCAGTGGCTAGCTGCCAATTCAGACTTTACTCACAGAAAACAAAGATTAGTCCAAATGCAGTCCGATAAAGCAGGCAAAGTCCAGTAACGCAGAGATCATTATGTATTTCCAATTTTTGCTTGTCACAAACTGAACCGGTCACCACACCCACATTTATACCCTGTGGGGTGTGGTCCAGTGACTCAGCTAATCTCTGGCACGCCTTCCCCTCTGCTGTGCACGCTTCTCCCTGCGCCGCTGCCGAGGATCCAGCCAGCACTTATCTTCTTCATCATTGTTCACCTGTGGCTGCAGGGACGTGCTTGGCTCTGAGCCTATCTTTTGGCCTTTGGTATCCTCCGGAGGCACTGCCAGAGAGGAGGGTCCTGGAGAGGGAGGCCTTGCCAACTCCTCCCCTTCACTCTCAGAGTCTGCATCTGTTGATAGCCCAGGCTCAGGCAATGGAGCCACAACAGCACTTGGCTTTCCTTATGATCCAACTTTCCCAGATTCTGATGAATACTTTTGGGATAAATCCATGGTGTTCTTTACTTTCGTTATGACGAGGAAGGTTGGCAGGATTCTAACAACCCATTATTGATAGCTTCAAAATGCAAATATTTAACATCTTTGCATGAAAAAAGTCATGATTCAAGTAGTAGGCTGTTGGAAGAAATGTCCACCTGGGTTCAGTTCCAAGTGGGAAGAAAGACACTGGAAACATGGGGGCTGCTTGAAAAGATAGTTTTAATGGCGGACAGGATCACATGCCTTAAAGATCTTGAGTGAAGAAAAAAAAATGGGAGAGATGCTAAGGGTGCCTGAGTTTTATACCCTCTCTTGGCTTTTGAATTTGAGCTTGTATTCTGATTGGTTGTCAGACTCCCATGGGGCCATGCAGAGGTAACTCTGTAGGTTGTGTTTTTGAGTCCCAAGCTTGGTTGACTCTTGCTGGGTGATGATGCAATGAAAGGGCTTTGGGATTCCTATTATGGCTCTGCCTGAAGGAGGTAGATCTTTGTTATGTAGAATAGACTGGCCCAGGCCTTAATGGCCCATTGACAAATGCGGGGGGGTGGGTGGGAGGGCTGAGTTTCTGCATCCCTTTTAGGGGAAATATTCTGCCCTTTTAGTATCTCCTAAAATATCTTATTTTCCTAGGAAAGGGATGGGTGCTAACTTCCTACAGCTTTTAACTCTGCTGAAAATTCAATAAAGTTCAAATGCAGATTTTTTTTTTTTTGGATTACACTTCAAATTTCTGGATTTCAGCTTCGGATTTTTTGCTGATGAAATATGAAAATATTTGAGATCTTTCAAACGAACCATATTTTTTGGAGTATAAGACGCTCCGGACTATAAGATGGCACCTATCTTTTTTGGGGAGGAAAACAAGAAAAAAAATCTGCCTCTGCCTCTACCTCCCAGCAATTTGCCTCGTTGCAGCAAACAGCAAACAGTCTGCTTTAGTTTCATTTTCATTTTCAGCACAAGAAAAAAAAATCTGCCTCCCATCAATTTGCCTCCTTGCAGCAAACAGCGGAGGCCCGCGTGGCAATAGGCAATGGCAATCCCTGCAGCCTGAAACAGCTGAGGTTCGGGAGACCGATCCAACTGACAATCAACTGCTTGAGCCAATCAGCTGAAACGGCCTGTTTGCTGTTTGTTGCAAGGAGGTAAATTGCTGGGAGGCAGAGGCCAAAGGAGTGGGCGGGGCTACATTCGGTGTATAAGACGCACCCAATTTTTCACCCTCTTTTAGGGGGGTGCATCTTATACTCCAAAAAATACGGTAATAATGGGACTCCAATTTTCACAGCAAGAAACCTTTTTGGTACTCTATAGATTAAATAGCATTTAATCTAACAACTGAAGGATTTTAGAAATAACTCCTGGGAAATTTCATACAACGTTCAAAGTGTGTGGAGTCAGAAATGTTAGGTTTTGTTTCTGGCCATGGAACATCGCAGTCCATCTATCCCGAGATAACTTCGCTATTTTCTGTAAGGAAGTCAGGAATTAAGGAAAACGTCATTTAAAATTTAAAGACACCACGTTGGCTCAAAAATTACCCTTTATTCCCTAGGAATAAAAAAAAAAGTCATTCTCTTCGATGAAAGCCTAAATTGACAATGCAATTTTGAGTTATTGAAGCTAAAGTTATTACAATCCGTCAGAGAGCATCACTGGAAGAAGGATATGCATTGCCTGTGTTGGAAGAAATGTCCATCTGGGTTCAGTTCCAAGTGGGCAGAAAGACACTGGATACATGGAGACTGCTTGGAAAGATGGGTTTTTTTTAATGGTGGACAGGACCACATGGTTTTGAGGTCCTGGGCAAAAAGGGCAGAGATGCTAAGAGTGCCTGGGTTTTATGCCCTCTGTTGGGCTTTAAATTTGAGCTTATTGTTGTGGTCCACCAGCAGCCTGCGGAGCTGGCAGTGGAGTCGGACAGTGAGGAGGCTGGGGAGGAACGTGGGCCAGTCCTACAGTCTGGGGAAGGCCCAGACGAGGGCTCTGTGTTAGAGACAGAGATGGGGCCAGGGCCATCTGGGAGTGATGTGCGGACTCTGGAGCCTCCAGAGTCGGACAGCAGAGAGGCAACGGAACAGGAGGAGCCTGTTCCTAGTGCGCGCATGTGCTGAGCTGCCAGAAGGCACGAACAGTTAAAACAAAAAGGACAACTCAGGAGTAAGGCTTGGAGATGATTGGCCCCTCCCATAAGACTTAAAAGAGGAGCAAAGGCACGTGGACCCTTTGCAGGAAAGCAGCGTTGTTAATTCTGTTTCCAGTCAGCATCTCTGTTTGATTCCGGACTCTGTGTGGCTTTGCCAAGTAGATCTTTGGCAGCATGTTAAGGGAGATAAAGGTTGGTGATTATCCCGAATAACTTCTCCCAGAGGACTTTTTGTGACTAATTGGGACTCAGCTGTGAATGAACGTAATTCACAGCTATTGCAATAAAAGAGGTTTTTGGGATTACACATGTGTTTTAATGATTCAGGAAGCCTAGATCACAACACTGATGTTCTGATTGGTTGTCAGATTCCCATGGGGCCATGCAAGGGTAACTTTGTAGGTTGTCTTTTGAGTCCCAGGCTTGGTTGACTCTTGCTGGGTGATGATGTAATGAAAGGGCTTTGGGCAATTCTTACTATGGCTCTGCTTGAAGGAGGTAGATCTTTGTTATGTAGAATGGACTGGCCCAGGCCTTAATGGCCCATTGGCAAAGGTGGGGGGGGGGCTGAGTTTCTGCCTCCCTTTTAGGGAAAATATTCTGCCCTAAAATATCTCATTTTCCTAGGAAAGGAGTGGGTACTAACTTCCTTCACCTATTAACAATTGTCATCTTTCTGTGAATACCTTACATTGGTTAGATCTTGCAAGCATGACCTATTTTGTTTCAGAACTGCTTCCCAATACATATACTATGCTATAATGGATCGTGCATATTCAGGGACGCGGTGGCTCAGTGGCTAAAGACACTTGAGCTTGTCGATCGAAAGGTCGGCAGTTCAGCAGTTCGAATCCCTAGCGCCGCATAATGGGGTGAGCTCCCGTTACTTGTCCCAGCTTCTGCCAACCTAGCAGTTCGAAAGCACGTAAAAAAATGCAAGTAGAAAAATAGGGACCACCTTTGGTGGGAAGGGAACAGCGTTCCGTGCGCCTTTGGTGTTTAGTCATGCCGGCCCCATGACCATGGAGACATCTTAGGACAGCATTGGCTCTTCAGCTTTGAAATGGATGTGATCACTGCCCCCTAGAGTCGGGAATGACTAGGGCATATGTGTGAGGGGAACCTTTACTTTTACCTTATATTCAGGATCAGTTACGATCATATTTCCTGTTAGGATATGGTTTGAGCCTAACAAGTTGTCCAGGCAATATATGTGTTCTGTAACTTTAATATGAATATGTATTGTGTAACTTTAAAGTTTTACTGCTGATTCATTGTAATTCTGAGTCATGCTGTAATTAGATAATCAGTAGTTGTAAACATATTTAAGAAAAGTACTGTACTGTACTGTAACATATTCAGTTGATGATAAGCTACCATAGTGTGTGGAGTTGCTATCATTGTGCTATCATTGTTGGATGGATCTGCTACCATCGTGGTTTGTTACCAGAGTGAGTTTGTTATTCTAACCAACTACTGTAAGAAGATATCTGTAACTTTGGACTGATTTAACTGGCAAAGACTTGGATTGATTTAAAGACTACGAGATTGTTTTTTTCACTATAAAGTAAACTTTTGATAAACCAGTTTGCACATCACTTATTCATTGCTCTCAGCAACGTTTCTCTGTGTTCTACACTCTGCTGGTTGGTAACACAACAATATCCTTAACATTTCCAATGTGTATTCTTAATGTAATGCTTTCTTCAATATCGGACTATGGCAGGAAAAATAGCACCGCGAATTCACTGGAAACTTTCCCATACCAAACAGAACAAATTGTACCATTAGCTCTGCTTGGTAAAGATGTAGAGTGCTTAAGCCAACATTTACACATATTTGTCAAAGGTACACAGGGTTTTGTAAAACTTTCAGATAAAGAACCTGAGAACCAGCTGTGAAGTGTTTCTCATTGTGAGGTTTGGTTACATTGAGTCTAATAGGCCTTAAATAGGATGAATGTCGCTTGAGCTGAGATGCTACCTCCGTTGCTAAGCAACGGTTATGGGCTTCACACTTCTGTGTGCTGTATGTGACATTGAGGATGGATAATAACACTTTTAGAGAAGAAGACGCGAGCATGGCAGCGTTCTGCAAGGAATTGTCTCACTTTCCTTCTCTTGGAAGATGTAAATTGAAATCCCAAGAGAAAAACTGAGAAGCTGTCAAAAAACAATAGCGGCGTTTATTCATTTTATCAGGCTTCAATATTTGTTTATTGATGAAACTGGGCATCAATTTATTTATTTAATTGTTTGTCTGCAAAAATTATTAGCTGCCCATCTCACCACACAAAAACTCTGGGCGGCTCACAATATTAAGCCTTGTGTAATTTGCATCTTTTTTTTTTTTTTAAATTCTTTTACATTTTTTAAGATTCATTTTGACTCCTATGGATTGAGTGAAGTTACAGGACCTTCATTCCTGTAACTTCAAGCCTTCAGTCCTGTTTGACCTCTTGAAATGAACACTCTCGTGCAAAATCCTGAGCCTGAGTGGCGTAGGAGGCTAATGCCTCCTAAGCCAGCATTTAACATCCAGCTGCCTGCAATTACTGCGAGTTCAATTCTTAACAGGCTCAAGGTCGACTCAGCCTTCCATCCTTTCTAAGGTGGGTAAATTGAGGACCCAGTTTGTGGGGGCAATAAGCTGACTTTGTATAAAAATATAAAAGTATGAAGGCTATTGCTTAACGCACTGTAAGCCGCCCTGAGTCTCCGGAGAATGGCGGCATATAAATCAAATTTAAAAAAAAAATCCAATAAATCCCACTTTTACAGTCCATTCCCACTTCTACAAAATACAGGTAGTCCTCAACGTGCGACCACAATGGAGCCAAAAATTTTGGTTGCTAAGTGAGACATTTGTTAAGTGAGATTTGTCCCATCTTACGACTTTTCTTACCATGGCTGTTAAGTGAAACTTAATCTCCCCCATGGATTTTGCTTGTCAGAAGGTCGCAAAAAGAGGACAACCCACCCCCACCCCCCGGGACACTGCAACCATCATAAATGTTAGTCAGTCGCCAAGCATCTTAATTTTTATCACATGGCTACTGGGTCATAAATTATAAAAACTGGTCACAAGTCACTTTTTTAGTGGTGTTGTAACTTCAAATGATCACTAGTTGAAATGTTGTAAGTCAAGGAGTATCTGTATCATCTAGGGAGCCATTACATAAAATAACATTCTATATGACACTTCTGCAAAAACTAACAAGTGAAAGAAAAAGAAAAAAAAAAACCAGAGCAAGAAAGGGAAAATTTGAAATGGACCCTTGCATGTTTTGTCCACAAAACATTCATAGAATATGGAGAAAGGTCTGAACTAGAAACTAAGCATGAAATACATTAGCCTGAGATAGGATGTGGGCACGTACATAGCTGTCCTCCTGTCGTGGTCCGCTGGCGGCTTGTGGAGCTGGCGGCAGAGTCAGACAGTGAGGAGGCTGGGGAGGAACATGGGACAGTCCTGGAGTCTGGGGAAGGCTCAGATGAGGGCTCTACGTCAGAGGCAGAGACGGGGCCAGGGCCATCTGGGAGTTATGTGCTGACTCCGGAGCCTCTAGAGCAGGGGTGAAATGCTGCCGGTTCGGACTGGATCGCCCGATCCGGTAGCGATGGTGGTGGGTGGTTCGGAGAACCGGTAGCAAAAATCCCTGCGCGCCCCCCCCCACCATGCCCAGCTGAGCCGCAGGATCATCAGAGACTTTTTTTTTCCTTTTAAAAGCATTTTTTCTATAACTGGGATAGTCAGAGGCTTTTCAAAGCATTTTTTTCTGCAACCTCTTGGTGATAAAAAAAAAAGCTTTGAAAAGTCTCTGACGATCCCAGCTGAGTTTCCTGATCGGCAGAGAGGCATTTTTTAAAAAGCTTCTCTGACGATCCCAGCTGAGTTTTCTGATCGGCAGAGAGGCATTTTTTAAAAAGCTTCTCTGACGATCCCAGCTGAGTTGCCTGATCAGCAGAGGCTTTTCAAAGCATTAGAAAAAATGCTTTGAAAAGTTTTTTTTTAAAAAAGTTGGCCACGCCGACCCAGTCACATTACCCCCCCACACCAAGTCACGCCCACAGAACCGGTAGTAACAAATTTTACATTTCACCCCTGCTCCAGAATCAGACATCAGTGAGGCAGAGGAACAAGGGGAGCCTGTTCCCAGTGCGCGTATGCACGGAGCTGCCGGAAGGCAAGAACAGTTAAAACAAAAGGGATGACTCAGGAGTAAGGCTTGGAGATGATTGGCCCTTCCCATAAGACATAAAAGAGGAGCAAAGGCACGTGAGCCTTTACAGGAAGCAATGTTGTTCATTCTGGTCGGTTTAAATTCCGCAGCTCCATTTTGACTCTCTGCTCCGTGTGGCCTTGCAAAGCTAATTGCCAATTAGGTCTTTGGCAGTGTGTCAAGGGAGATAAAGGTGGGTGCTTATCAGCCTTATCCCGAAGGACTGTGGCAGACTTCTGTCGGACTCTTTACAAACTATTTGTGACTCATCTGTGAATGAACAGAATGAGAACGTACAGGCTGTGAAGGAACAGAATTCACAGTCATTGAAATAAAAAGAGGGTTTTGGGGATTAATTGTGTGCTTTTTACTGTCTCAGGAAGCCAAGGTTAGAACACCTCCATCCTAAGAATAGGATTGTAAACCCATCCAGATGTACGTAGTCCTTGACTTACAATGATTCATTTAGCAACCACTATTTATTTATTTGTATCCTGCTTGCATTGTTTTTTACAAATAACTCAAGGTGAAAAACATATCCAATACAATTTCTTCCTCCTATTGTCCCCATGACAACAACCCTGTCTGGTGAATCACTCAGCCTGGTTTCATGGCTAAGGTGGGACTAGAACTCACTGTCTCCTAGTGATTGGCCCAGAGTCACCCAGTTGGCTTTCATGCCTAAGGCGGGACTAGAACTTAATGTCTCCTGGTATTTGGCCCAGAGTCACCCAGTTGGCTTTCGTGTCTAAGGCAGGACTAGAACTTAATGTCTCCTGGTGATTGGCCCGGAGTCATCCAGGTGGCTTTCATGCCTAAGGCGGGACTAGAACTTAATGTCTCCTGGTGATTGGCCCAGAGTCACCCAGTTGGCTTTCGTGTCTAAGGCAGGACTAGAACTTAATGTCTCCTGGTGATTGGCCCAGAGTCACCCAGTTGGCTTTCGTGCCTAAGGCAGGACTAGAACTTAATGTCTCCTGGTGATTGGCCCGGAGTCACCCAGTTGGCTTTCATGCCTAAGGCGGGACTAGAACTCAATGTCTCCTGGTGATTGGCCCGGAGCTACCCAGTTGGCTTTCATGCCTAAGGCGGGACTAGAACTCAATGTCCCCTGGTGATTGGCCTGGAGTCATCCAGTTGGCTTTCGTGTCTAAGGCAGGACTAGAACTCACAATCTCCCACTTTCTAGCCTGGGGACCGTAAACCATTAGACCAAACTGAACCACTAGAACAAATGTGGCATTCAGGTCTTTCTAAGTTTCTTTTTCTGACTGTTGCTCCTCTGGTCTGATTGTTCCCTAGGCAACATCTCTTCCCCTCATCCCTCAAGTCACTCTCAAGTCAGTCCCATTACACCTCAGTGTACATTCGTGACAATTGATTACAAGTCATCAAGTCAATGTTGACTCTTAGTGACCTCATAGATAGATATCCTCCAGAAGAATCACCCCAAGCATATATTAGCATATCCCTAAAGTTATTCCCACAACTTCCTGAGGTCATTTGAGCTCAGAATGACTGTTTCAAGTCAACCACTACCTGCCAGGCACTGGGGAAATCAGGAGATTCAGGCAGTTCAAACGAGTATAAAGATTTATTGTAAGCTTAATATTTCTACAAGAATCTGACCAACTAACAGTCAAGGGAAATGAGCGGGAGATAAGAAAGGCATTCAAGGTGGGTTGGATTTAGATTTCTTGTAGGCCCACAGGAACTTGTGACTTATGACACATTTGATCCCACCCTCAGGTTCAACCTGGTCATCTCATATGCCAGTGATGGCTAACCTTTATGCCATTGCGTGCCAGGAGAGGGGGGGGCAGGGGGAGGGCCGCACATGCACGTGCCCACGTGCATGCACACGCAACCCCACCCACCCCCGCTCCTGGCACATGATGGCCTGGTAGGCCCATTTTTTCTTTCTTACCTGATTACAGATCCTTTCTATGGATCTGGGAAGGGTGAAAACAGCCTTTCCCACTCCCTTGGAGGCCCTACGGAGGCTGAAAGGGCCCATTTCCTGACTCCTGGTGGGACAGGAAGTGATGTTTTTTGCCGTCCCCAGCCTCCAGAACCTCTCTAAGAGTCTCTAGGAGCCTCTCTAGGAGTCTCTAGGAGCCTCTCTAGGAGTCTCTAGGAGCCTCTCTAGGAGTCTCTGGAGGCTGAGGACAGAAAAAAAGTCACTTCCTGTCCCACCAGGAGTCAGGAAATGGGCCCTTTCAGCCTCCGTAGGGCCTCCAAGGGAGTGGGAAAGGCTGTTTTCACCCTTCCCAGATCCATAGAAAGAATCTGGAGCCAGGTAAGAAGGCCCAAAAATCAGCTGTCCGGCATGCGCATGCGCCCCAGAGCTGAGCTGGTGTGCCCACTAATATGGCTCCACGTGCCACCTGTGCACGCGTGCCATAGGTTCGCCATCACGGTCATATACTATTTATCATATTAACTGGAAGCTTAAACCTGCATTCCAATGGGCCACTGTAAGTGTGTAGCTATGGTATATTATGCCACAAAGCTGCACACTTGGATCATTATGGAGGATATTTCTTATTGATTTTATTTTTTAACACAGCCTTCGGCAGGCTTGTTGTTAGCTATTCCGCACTTAAATACCGTCTCGAGCATTGTAAATCATCCTTTCCCACATCCTCAAACTTAGCAGACTGTTTCAAGAAGGTTCATTTATAGCATGTAAAAATCTAGTGATTGGTTGATGGGGGTAATTCATCACTTAAGCATCCTTTCTCTTCCTTTTGAGTGGTTATTCACAGCAACGCTGCAGATAATTTGGAGAAATCAGAACCTGTGGTGATGAAGGAAAAGGACAAATGCGTTTGGAGGAGACAATAGAAGAAATTGCCTCTTTTTTTGCATTAGCTGGCTCAAGATTCCTTCAGCTCTAATTTTGCTACTAATTGTTCCTTTGATGTTTGTTTGTTTGTTTTTTTAGCTGCACAGATGCTGATCGCGAAGAATAGCTCCGTAATAACCATTTATTAAAATAACCGGTGACTGAGAGTATTCAATTTCTTTAAATCGCTCTGGATATTTTGAGGTTCGGTCCTTCCTTTCTCCTCCAAAAGAGAGCATAGAAAATTACAGTTATGAGTCCTTCTATTTTCAGCCAATGAGTGATGTGGAAAAGAAGGTAGATATCAGCAGAGGTGGGTTTCAAAGATTTTTATCACTGGTTTGCCGCGTGCATGCATGCTCACTTCACACAGATGCGTGCCCTTTGGCGCATGCACCTGGCCATCCATCCATGCGCTTTGCTTGTGTGTACGTCTTCTGCACATGCGCCCCGCCTTGAAAACGTGGCTAAATAGGACAGCATAGAACCGGGATGGGTGGGCAGGCCCAGTGGTGGGTTGCTCCTGGTTCTGTCCGGTTCTTGCAAACTGGTAGTAAAAGCGGTGGGAGCCTCCGCCCAGCCACCCGAACATCATAATGGACAATCTGCGCATGTGCCCGGTAGTAAACTAAGTAAAACTCACCCACAATCTCCGCTACTGGTTTGCCCAAACTGGTACGAACCAGCTGAAGACCACCACTGGATATCAGTACAGCTACTTCTCGACTTGCAACCATTCGTTTAGTGACCGTTCCAAGATACTACAGCCCTGAAAAAGTGACTTATGACCATTTTTGTATGCTCATGATTGTTGCCGCATCTTCGGTCTCCAGGACCAATGGTTCTGATTCTGGTGACCCACCCAGATTGGATCCTGTAACTACAGGCTCTTGCAAACTGCCGAAGGAATTTCAAACCTTTATTAAAGGTGAGTTCTTTAAGGCAGAGTCTTTGAATGATCTCAAAGGGTTCTTCCTGGGCTCGGTTGCCATTTATAAGATAAGACAGTCTGTCTTTTTATCTTCTCCTTTCTCTTTCTTCCTCATAATCTCTTGCAATACTAAGTGAGAGATGCCGCATGGACCTATTGCACAAATATGAGGACTGTAGATGCTTCCAAAACCTGAAAGAAAAAGCAACAGGTCTTGCATGAAGAGAAGGCTAGTGTTCTGACCCGGCTCCCAAACACAACAAACCCTCTGTAGTTAAATCAATGATTCCTTTATTAGGAGCGCCAGCAGCCCCAGCAAAAAGTCTCTCTCTCACACACACACAGCAGGCTAACAAGTTTGTCCGGCAGGGAGATGAATAGTTGCCTGCCACATCTATTCATCTCTGCCTCCTTCCTTTTATCCCCAGAGCTGGCCCATAGATTTCCACTGCTCTCCTCTCCTCTGCCTTCTGCACATCCATGCGTCAGGACTGGCCCGTAGATTTCCACTGCTCTCCTCTCCTCTGCCTTTTGCACATCCATGCGTCAGGACTGGCCCGTAGATTTCCACTGCTCTCCTCCCCTCTGCCTTCTGCACATCCATGCGTCAGGACTGGCCCGTAGATTTCCACTGCTCTCCTCTCCTCTGCCTTCTGCACATCCATGCGTCAGGACTGGCCCGTAGATTTCCACTGCTCTCCTCTCCTCTGCCTTCTGCACATCCATGCGTCAGGACTGGCCCGTAGATTTCCACTGCTCTCCTCTCCTCTGCCTTCTGCACATCCATGCGTCAGGACTGGCCCGTAGATTTCCACTGCTCTCCTCTCCTCTGCCTTCTGCACATCCATGCGTCAGGACTGGCCCGTAGATATCCACTGCTCTCCTCTCCTCTGCCTTCTGCACATCCATGCGTCAGGACTGGCCCGTAGATTTCCACTGCTCTCCTCTCCTCTGCCTTCTGCACATCCATGCGTCAGGACTGGCCCATAGATTTCCACTGCTCTCCTCTCCTCTGCCTTCTGCACATCCATGTGTCAGGTACTGGACCCAGCTGTTCCTCCTCATCATCATCAGGCACCTCCAGACCTGGGGGCTGTTGACTCTCCATCTAAGGGCTGATAGATGGCCCAGGCTCTGCCTCTGCCTCTATGACTACCAGCTCCATTCCCTCTTCCCCCTCGGAGCTCTCAGATTGCCTTGATGCTAGCCCTGACTCCTATGCCTCCTCCACCTCTGATTCAGCTGCTGAAGGGGTCAGCAGCCAAGAGACCCCAACACCTAGCATGTTTCTGCTATCCATTAGATCCTTATTCAGGTTTTCACCCAAAAAACCCATTGGCTTTTTTTAAAAAAATGCAATGATTTTTCTACAACTCCTTCAATTTGCAAATCTGCTTTGATGGAGGGATGTTTTCTCCTTAGATGTTTTCTCAAATCAATGCATCCTTAACAAGTTTCTGACAGCCTTGCAGAGGTGCTATTCAGCAGGTTCTGACAGGTTCTGAAGAACTGATAGTGGAAATTTTAGTAGTTCGGAGAACTGGAAAATACCACCTCTGGCTGGCCCCAGAGTGAGGTGGGAATGGGGATTTTGCAGTATCCTTCCCCTGATGTGGGGTGGGAATGGAGACATTGCATTATCCTTCCCCTGCCATGCCCACCAAGCCACGCCCACCAAGCCACGCCCACAGAACAGTAGTAGAAAAAATTGAATTCTACCACTGCAGCCTTGGTAACGACTTTCACATTATTGTTATTTAGAATCGGTGAAAAGAAAATTTATTATCACATGACAAACTGATCCATATTAAAATTCTTGATTGGGATTCCCTGTGCACAGTCACTCACGCCCTCGTCACCTCTCGCCTTGACTACTGCAATGCTCTCTACATGGGGCTCCCCTTGAAGAGCACCCGGAGGCTCCAACTGATCCAGAATGCAGCAGCGCGGGTAGTGAGGGGAGCAGCATGGCGCTCCCATGTAACATCGCTCCTGCGCGAGCTGCACTGGCTCCCGGTGGTCTTCTGGGTGCGCTTCAAGGTGTTGGTCATCACCTTTAAAGTGCTCCCTGGCATAGGGCCTAGCTATCTTCGAGACCGCCTGCTGCTACCGACGACCTCCCATCAATCCGTGCGCTCCCACAGAGAGGGCCTCCTCAGGGTGCCATCAGCCAATCAATGTAGGCTGGTGACCCCCAGGGGGAGGGCCTTCTCTGTGCGGGCACCTACTCTCTGGAATCAGTTGCCCTCAGAGATAAGGAGAATCCAAGACCTCAGTGCCTTCTGCCGTGCCCTTAAAACCCATCTTTTCCAGCAAGCCGGGCTGGCTTAAGAAGAAATTTTTAAATGTTTTAATTGGTTTGTGATTTTTAATTTTTGGGCCAAATTTATATATCTATTAATTGTTTTTTAATATTTGTATTTCATGTTCTTAATTCTGGCTGTACACCGCCCTGAGTCCTCAGGGAGAAGGACGGTATATAAATTGGAAATTAAAAAATAAATAAATAAATAAAATTCGGATTGTCATCTCCAGCTGTAGAAATTGTGCAAGTCACACTTCCATTTTTCTGAGTGGCTGCCATGTGAGATTAAAATCCCTTTCCCAGCCACAATTTCTAGCTATAATTTTAAATAGCCTTTAGGTGTCTTTTGATCCACTGTCTAATGTACAGCTTCTCGTATACATGACAAGCATTCTTCGAAAATAGAAAAAGGAGAATCTTCCCTTGTATAATTTTTACTGCTCTTACCCACCGTTTCATGCGAGTCACGGAAAAAAAAAATCACTTCTACCTGCTTAAAAGAAGAATTTTTAAGTTCTTTTTGTTTTGTTTCAAAAAGGGCAGCAGATGAGGGCTCGTCAGTTCCCATTCTCACCTGTCTTCTGAAAAAAAAAAATGTAGGAAAAAAACCCCTAGTGATTACAGTTTTATTCCAATCAGGTAAAGTAATAACAGAATCTTAATTAGATCTCAAGTTGTGTTAACCCGAGTAAAGACAATTGAAAGCGATGGAAAGAAAGCAATTCTCCCTGTAAGGGTTTAATTGGCTTAAGGGGAAAATGAAAGGAAATTTGGGGGGGGGAGAGGAATTGATACAGTAAGCTGGCAGATCTCAACATCTTTAGCAGCTATGGCTGGATAAAATATAATAATTTCAAATCAATAGAAGAATAAAAAGGTAAAGGTAAAGGTTCCCCTTGCACATATGTGCTAGTCGTTCCTGACTCTAGGGGATGGTGCTCAGCTCCGTTTCTAAGCCGAATAGCCAGCGATGTCCGAAGACGTCTCCGTGGTCATGTGGTAGGCATGACTCGATGCCAAAGGTGCACAGATGGTATACGTACAATAACAATAAAGTTATTATTATAAGTAAAATTGAAGTGGAGTTCTCCTTTAATTATAGCCTGAAACTTCTTCTGATTCCCTCTAAAGAAACTTGTTTCAAATTCAGAACAAAATAATACTCTCTGCCTTCATACACAACCTCTTTGTTTTTATTATTATTATTATTATTATTATTATTATTATTATTATTATTATTATTTTAAATTTGATTTATATGCCGCCCTTCTCCGGAGACTCAGGGCGGCTTACAATGCGTTAAGCAATAGCCTTCATTCTTTTGTATATTTTATACAAAGTCAGCTTATTGCCCCCACAAACTGGGTCCTCATTTCACCTACCTTAGAAAGGATGGAAGGCTGAGTCAACCTTGAGCCTTGGAGAGATTCGAACCAGCAGAAATTGCAGGCAGCTGTGTTAATGACAGGGTGCACCAAACCACTGTACTATCAAGGCTCTTCATGAATTCATTCATTCATCTTCTTAACTACCCATTGTCCTGATAAAGCGGCTCTGGGCAGAGGTCAGTTAACCTTCCTAAACTAGTTGTTATGAACTTCCAATAGACCTAATGCATAATCTTTAAACTAAGAATGCATTGCTTAAAATAAAAGCTAAATACAGAAAAATCAATATTTTTTTCCCAAGAAGAAAAACAGCACGTGAAAAAAAAAGAGAGCACAAATTCAAATCTTCAGATGTTAGAAGGACATTTTCTTTTGGAATTGAAGTGCTTTTAAGGTTCAGATTCTCAAGTAAAGCGATTGGCAAAAATCCCCGACCTTGTAAGATAACAGATATTTTGAAATAATGAGCATTTTGAAATAATGTTTTCCTCTACTCCATAAACATTACAGAAGTCACTGAAGTCCTTTAATAATAATCACTTATTTTGTGATCATAGATCGAGAAATAGAGAGTCAGCATGTCTATCTTCTAATGGGTGACACCTCCATTAGTAATTCTAATCAGTGGTGAAATGTTACCGGTTTGCACCGGTTCAGGCAAACCGCTAGTGATAAAAACTACTGGTTCAGGCAAACCGGTAGTAACAAAAAAGCTACCAGTTCCTCTGAACAAGTATTTCTAACGATCAGCTGTGCCACATGATTTAAAATCACTAGAAAGCAGGAAATGAAGCTTTCTAGTGAATCTAAATCATGTGGCACAACTGTTTCCCCCCAAACTGCTTGCTGATGCAATGGATTGCAGGGATTACAGCAAGCGAAGCGAAGCAGGCGTTGCAGCTAAGGTAAGCAAGCTGAAGGCTGCGGGGGGGGGGGGGAGAGGAATTTTTGCTACCAGCTCTCTGAACTGCCCACCGCCATCACTACCTATTCGCCTGAACCAGTCCGAACCCCTGCCCAAATCCCACTCCTGGCTGGCTCGCCCACTCCACCCTGCCCGTCCCAGGAGTCCCTGGGCGGCCCGTTTTGGATGCAGGTAAGCGCAGGGCACGTGCGGTGGCTCAGGAAGGGCAAAAAATGGGCCTACTGGAAGTTCGGGAAGACCAGAAACAGGCCCATTTCTGGCCTCCAGATGGCCTCTGGAGCCAGGGGAGGCCATTTTTGCCCTCCTGGAGGCTCAAAGAAAGCCTCCGGAGCCAGGGGAGGGCAAAAACACCCCCCACACACACACACCATGGTGCAGGAGGCTGACTAGGCCACACCGACCATGGCCACATCCACCCAGCAACTGGGCAGAGAACCCTTTGCTAAAATTTTTGAAGCCCACCCCTGGGAAGAGTAACCAAGGTCCTCTAGAAACACTAGTTTACATTTCTTTTTCTCACACTACAATAGAATTTATGTTGAAGGTTAATGGGATTTACACCAGGCAAGTGAGCATATAAATATAGAACATAGAATAACAGAGTTGTAAGGAACCTTGAACGTCATTTCCCTGTACAAGCAGGATAGTCTATACCATTTCAGACAAGTAGCTGTCCAGTCTCTTCTTGAAAGCCTCCAGTGATGGGGCACCCACAACTTCTGAATGCAAGGCATACTACAGGTTGATTGTGCTCACCATTAGGAAATTTCTCCTAAGTTCTAGGTTGCTTGATTAGTTTCTATCTATTAATTCTTGTCTTATCTTCTAGTGTTTTGGAAAACAAGTTGACCCCTTCATCTTTGTGAGGGCTCCTCAAAGGCTGGAATACTGTGATCATATCACCCCTAGGACTTCTTTTCACTAGTCTAGACATCACCCAGTTCCTGCAACTGTTCTTCATATGTCTTAATCTCCAGATCCCTAGTCATCTTTGTTGCTCTGCACTGCACTATTTCCAGAGTCTCTACATCTTTTTTTATATCTTGGCAACCAAAACTGGATGCAGTATTCCAAGTGTGTCCATACTAAGGCTAACACTTCATATGATCTTGATTCTATTCCCCTACCATGTTTTCCCCAAAATAAGACTGGGTCTTATATTAATTTTTGCTCCAAAAGATGCATTAAGGGCTTATTTTCTGGTTAGATCAGGGGTCTGCAACCTTAAATATTCAAAGAGCCATTTGGACCTGTTTCCCACAGAAAAGAAAACACCGGGAGCCACAAAATCCTTCCCATGCCTGACTATTTCTTGAGCGGCCACAAAACTAGCATATGTAGTTGAATTAAATGTTCTGTTTTCTTCAGAAACTTTACTTTTCTTGGATTTATCCATGGTTGGCTGACCGGGGTTTGAAAAGCTCAATAAATCATATGCTGGTGGGTGTCACACATTGTGTCAGGTTTCAATGTTGTCTCAAATAAAATAAATTGCATTTCCAAACAGATAGTCTTTGAAGAAATCTTTCATTTTATTAAGCACGACAACCTGTCCCCGATCGTGGCGTAGTAAACTCTGACTTCCTGACCCCAAACCTTCCCTTTCCCTTTCCCAATTCTCTATGTCTCATTGGCCCTCTTCCAAATCACTCTCCCCATATCTACTACTTAAGCTCCCAGGAATGTCCCCCCTACCATCTCATCTCCTAGGGGATATTATCTTCAGGGAAAATAAGTAAGTGAGAAGTCAAGCGTCCTCTTGCCAGCTGCCCCCTCTTCTCCTTCTTATGTCAGCACTAGAGTAAATGCAGGTTGAAGTGCTGACACATTGGTGGTTGTGACACATATTTTGAGTGACGGAGCCGCAGCAAAGGGGTGAAAGAGTCACATGCTGCTCCAGAGCCACGGGTTGCTGATCCCTGGGTTAGGTCTTATTTTGGGGAAAATACAGTACTAAATGTATCCATCTGGCTGACAATCTTAACTGGGGCTTATTTTGAGGGTAGGGCTTATATTACGAGCATCCTGAAAAATCATGCTAGGACTTATTTTCCGATCGGGTCTTATTTTTGGGGAAATGAAGTATTAATACAGTCCAGGATTGCATTGACTCTTTTAGCTGCTTCCACACACTGTTGATTCATATTTAAGTGATTGTCCATTTGGAATCCAAGATCCCTCTCACACTTACTGGCATTGAGCCAGTTTGACCTAGTCTGTAGCTATATAATCATATATTACCCTTTCCCCCCCCAAATAAGACATCCCCTGATAATATGCCCAATCGGGCTTTTGAGCGCATGGCAATAAGGCCAAGCGCTTATTTCAGGGTTCAAAAAAATATAAGAAAGGGTCTTATTTTGGGGAAAACATGGTACCTATATAATCTTAGTGTAATTTTAGGGGATTATAATCTTAGGGGATATTATCTTCAAGGAAAATAAGTAGGTGAAATGTCAAGCATCCTCTTGCCAGCTGCCCCCTCTTCTCCTTTTTATGTCAGCACTAGAGTAAATGCAGGTTGAAGTGCTGACACTTAGTTGTTTAACAAGTCCAATGGCATTTAATTTTATTTTCCTCATAAATTAGGGGGAAAAAAGTAGAATAGTCACCTTATAGGTTACCCCTCATTATTCTAAAATTGCTTTCGTTCTGGTGAACCTCACACTTAGATAAATAAAATTAAAAATTAAAATAGATCCCGCTCGCATTCAGTTGGCATTGATATTAGCATGCTTTCTACAGCGCACATAGATCTCAATTTGTATGAAAATAACTCATAGCTACAGCTTGTAGCACGGAGTGACTTTAGAAAAAACATTAGTAAAACCAGATCAATATTAATTCCCCTCTTTATATATAAAAAAGTACAACGGTATACAAAAACTCCAACTTGTAATGAAAATCCTATTTAAGCTACATCAAAACAATACAGATGCTTTGTCTGGCTCAAAAGAAGGTTAAACCTAGGAGAAGGGTGATAAGATCGTCTAATTAGATTAACTAGATATTTACTAGGCTTCATAATTCTTTATAATTTTGATAAAAACAGACCAATTGTTTTGTAGATAGTTAAAGAACTTGATTGCATTGAAATGTTTGGCTAGGATGATATTAGTTAATATTAATTGGAGAGTGAGCTTAACTCTCGGTTAGTCATGTTTGTTGTTTCGTTTTAGTCTTGTGTTTACGTGTTTCTATATTTCACTCCTTATATTGCTTTCCAATCATTATTGTGTGTTAATTTTACTGTAAATATTTAATAAAGATATTTTTAAAAAAACACCAATACAGTGTTAATAAGAACATTCTGATTAAAGCGTATCCATATATCTGATTAATGATCACATTCCAGATACTTGCTTGCCATTAAACATTTTATCGATACTGGCTTCTTAATTAAGAATGGATCCTGAAATCTTCCTGCATCCATTTCTTTCTTGGCATGAATCCAAAATAGCTCCCCTCAATGGGACCAAACAGGACACAGACGGACTTCAATGGATAGTTAGAACTGCAGAAGAAAATTGCAGCCAGCTCGACTTCCATGGAGGCTCTGTGAATTGTATGAACCGGAAAGAGGGCTGAGAAAATATCAACAGACTCCCTCACATTCTGGACATAATCTGTTTCAACGTCTCCCCTCTGGATGCTGCTATAGGGCATTGCATGTCAAAACAACTAGACACAATGAAAGTCCACACACACACACACACACACACTTGCCATCACTCTGCTGAGCATCTAATTCCCACAGAACTGTTTTAGGCATATAAACTTGAGAGCTTATGCGCTGGAGACAAATTCCTTGTGTGTGCAGTCACACTTGGACAATAAAGAATTCTATTCTGTTCTGTTCTGTTCTAACCCACCCCACCCCATCCCATCCCATCCCATCCCATCCCATCCCATTATCCTCTCCTCTCCTCTCCTCTCCTCTCTTCTTCTCCTCTCCTCTCTTCTCCTCTCTTCTCTTTTCTTCCATCCCATCCCATCCTTCTTCTCTTCTCTTCTCTTCTCTTCTCTTCTCTTCTCTTCTCTTCTCTTCTCTTCTCTTCTCTTCTCTTCTCTTCTCTTCTCTTCTCTTCTCTTCTCTTCCCTTCCCTCCCCTCCCCTCCCCTCCCCTCCCATCCCATCCCATCCCATTATTCTATTCTATTCTATTCTATTCTATTCTATTCTATTCTATTCTATTCTATTCTATTCTATTCTATTCTATTCTACTGCAACCCAAGAACAAACTGCGGGCTCTAAATTTTGTCATCAGAAACACACCTTTTACAAGTTTGCCCAGCAATAGTTAGTTAATTTTAGCTAAATCTCAACAAGCTAAACAACGGTTGGATATGAGTAACCTGTAAAAAACCTTAGTCTTCCTGTAAAAGGAAGACCACCAGAAATTCCCAGAAGCTGATAAGTTAGACTGGGAAGTCAATGAAAAACTGCCCCAACTAAAAACCTCACCATTCGAACTTTTCTTTTCTTTTCTTTTTCCATGAAAACTATACCATCCAGGAAACAACCAGAGATTTAAAACAAAAATAAAAGCATGAAAAGTATTGTCAGCTTGCAACAGGGACAAAACTAGCTGCTGGGTATTTAGGGTTAGGTATTTTAGGAAGGATCCCTGGAGAATTCACTGTCTCAAAAATCATACACAGTGAGCTAAAAGCAAGGATTTACATTTTGAGTTAGATAATAGAATAGAATAGAATAGAATAGAATAGAATAGAATAGAATAGAATAGAATAGAATAGAATAGAATAAAGAATGGATAGGATAGGATAGGATAGGATAGGATAAGATAGGATAGGATAGGATAGGGTAGGGTAGGGTAGGGTAGGGTAGGGTAGGGTAGGGTAGGGTAGAGTAGACTAGAATAGAATAGACTAGACTAGACTAGAATAGAATAGAATAGAATAGAATAGAATAGAATAGAATAGAATAGAATAGAATAGAGAGTTGGAATGGACTTTGGAGTCTTCTAATCCAACCCCCTGCTTAGGCAGGAAACCCTACACCATTTCAGAGAAATGGTTATCCAATTTCTTCTTAAAAACTTCCAGTGTTGGAGCATTCACAACTTCTGGAGGTGAGTTATCCCACTGATTAATTGTTCTAACTGTAAGGAAATTTCTCCTTAGTTCTAAGTTGCTTCTCTCCTTGATGAGTTTCCACCCATTGCTTCTTGTCCTGTCTTCAGGTGCTTTGGAGAATAGGTGGACTCCCTCTTCTTTGTGGCAACCCCTGAGATATTGGAAGACTGCTATCATCTCTCCCCTAGTCCTTCTCTTCATTAAACTAGACCTACCCAGTTCCTGCAACCGTTCTTCATATGTTTTAGCCTCCAGTCCCCTAATCATCTTTGTTGCTCTTCTCTGCACTCTTTCTAGAGTCTCCACATCTTAAATCAACCCCCTATTAAGGTTAGACTAAGCATTTCGGCGTCTCAACTGCTGACCTCCATTTTAAAATAAGAGAAGGAGTGAACATCAAATACATTGGAGGTCATCTTGCTACACATCCCGAACGTCTCAATTTTAACTGAATTGTAACCTAGCCCTCCAAGATCAAGTGGAATTCCAAACCTGAAAAACAACGCAGTTAGTATGATTATTTTATCACTGAAATGTCATTGAGATGGCTTTTCCTCTTTCTAATCAAATTCTTTTTTTCAGGTAATCTTTCCCTTTGTGGGGAATTAGAATTATCCCAATGCATAATTTTTATGGAAACACTCACACACCAGGCCTACAGCAATAATACTTGTTAAATGTGAGGAAAAAAACGACCCTTAGAATTAGTACCGGTAGTGACTTACAACCGTTCCTTTACTGAGCATTTGATGTTACATCAGCACTGAAACCAGGGGATTAGGACAGCTTTTCACATTGAAAGACCATTGCAGCATGGTAGGATTTCTCCAGTGGTGGGATTCAAATGATTTAACAACCGGTTCTCTGCCCTAATGACCGTCTGGGTGGGCGTGGCCATGGTGGGCGTGGCCAGGGGGTGTGACAGGCAGCACTCAGCCTCCTGCACACCCTGGGAGCAAAAATGGGCCATGGGAGGGGAATGCGCTGCCCCCCCCCATGCCCTGTTTTGGGCCTAGGAAGCCTCCCTGAAGCCTTCTGGGAGCAAAAACAGGCTGCGAGGGGAGGGGACCTGTGCCCAATTTTGGGCCTAGTAAGCCTCCCTGCACTTACCTGGGAGCCGAAATGAGGCATCTGGAGACTCCTGCAAGGGGCGGTGTGGGGAGGGTCTGAGTCAGCCAGCAATTTAACTACCGGTTCGCCTGAACCGGTCCAAAGAGGCTGAATTCCACCACTGGATTTCTCCCTTGGACGACTCCCTAGATCAGTGATGGCTAATCTTTTTGTCATCGTGTGCCAGGAGGGGGTGGGGTGGGGGAGGTTCGCGCGCGTGCGTGCCCACACCCATAATTCTATGCGCCCCGCCCTGCATGCGCAACCCCCTTCCCCACGCTCCTGGCACACGATGGCCCGGTAAGCCTGTTTTTCTTTCCCACCTGGCTCCAGATTCTCTCTATGCATCTGGGGAGGGCGAAAACAGCCTTCCCCACCCCCTCGGAGGCCCTCCGGAGGCCTGAAATGGCCCATTTCCCAACTCCTGGTTGGACAGGAAGTGACATTTTCTGCAGTCCCCAGCCTCCAGAGCATCTCTTTTCGCCCTCCCCAGATACATAGAGAGGCTCTGGAGCCAAGTGAGAAAGAAAAATGGGCCTTCCCCACCCCCACCCAGACCCTCCGGAGGCAAGAAACATCCTGTTTCCCTACTTCTGGTGGGCCCAGAAGGCCCGAAAATCAGCTGACCAGTGTGCCCATGCACGCCAGAGTTGAGCTGGCGTGCCCACTGATATGGCTACGCGTGCCACCTGTGGCACGTGTGCCATAGGTTTGCCATCACGGGTGTAGGGTCTCCTGTTGGGTGGGGGGTTGGACTAGATGACCTACAAGCTCCCTTATAACTTATCTGTATCTGTTTGGCAGGAATTCATGGCAGATCCATAACACAAGAGCAGTGTCTCCTGGTAGTAGATGTTTCATATTTCATGGAAAAACAACGTTCAATGCATTTCTCACGAATGGATCTAATGCATACACCGAGTGAAGCAGCTGAGAATTGCGACTCAAGATTTGCATGTAGATTTATGACTTCTTTTCTTAAGCATTTTCACAAGACCTCCCCTCCTGCAGACGAGGATTGCTAATCATATCTGAAGCTGAGAACAGCTTATTTTAATTTCTTTTATTCAGCCCTGGGGCCTTTTTAACAACACGTAATTTCTTCAGACCCTGGAGAAAGATGAATCTTAACTGGGTTTTTTGTTTTTATTTGTTTCTATTAGCCCCGAAAAAGGCTCTTTTAGTTCTACAAACGTCATCTTATTCATTAATGTAATTAATATATTTACTTTCTTTCTAAGAAACGTATCAAGGTATTTTAATTATACTGTGCTATTTTTATTTTTATTTTTTTGAGTTTTTGGAGACAGAGGCCTATTTGAATAATGAAACTTCATCAATCTTCGAAGAATTTCTTCTCTGTATTCTTGACTGAGACTGTCGACATTTCAGAATTCTAGAAGTGGATCAGATAATACTGTGTTTTCCCCAAAATAAGACCTCCCTGGATAATAAGCCCAATTGGGCTTTTGAGCTCATGCGCTAAAATAACCCCCTGAAAATAAACTCTCTCCGAAAATAAGCCCTCCCTGAAAATAAGTCCTTCCCAAAAATAAGTCCTCCCCTTAAAATAAACCCTCCCCCCAAAAAATAAGCCCTCCCCAAAAATAAGCCCTCCCCAAAAATATTTAACTGCATGCGCAGCCAGTCCCCGCCATTTTCTCAGGTTAGGGTTAGGGAGACAGAGCTGGAAATCAAATAAGATGGCAAGAGGAGCCCCGTCTTGCTCCACACACCCCAAAATAATAAAATCTCCCCGAAAATAAGGCCAAGCACTTATTTCGGGGTTCAAAAAAAATATAAGACAGGGTCTTATTTTCGGGAAAACACGTTATTTCCTTCATCATTAGCATGTGCCATATCTAAAGTCCTGTATTTAGGTTTTCATTCATATATTATTGTAGGTATTGTAGAAATGAATGAATGATATAGTAGAGAGCTCCACCCGGCAACAGTTGAAATTTGGCCCTGCTGTGGGTTGTTGTTGTTGTTGTTTTTTTTAAGATCAATTTTTGTAATTTTGAGAGGTCTTCTAGTAGACTAAGCTCAAAACCAAGAAGTGTTACTTGAGTGTAGCATTAAAAACTTTGGCATTTGTGCCTATATTGTGTTAGCACTTCAAGCTGCATTTTATTTGAGACGACCTCGAAACCTGACATATTGTTTATACTGAAGAAAGAGTGGTGCAGTGGCCTAGAGTTGGAATTCTCGCCTCACAATCAGGAGGCTGTGAGTTTGATCCTAAGTAGAGGCAGATATTTCTCTCTCTGGGAACAATGAGGATATATCTGCTGAACAAAAAACTTCGCATTGGCGACAGGAAAGGCATCTGGCCATTAAAATGCTCTGCTAGCACCATTCAGTTGCCCAGACTCCACCCCACAAGCGATTATGGGGTTGTTAAATGATGATTGTTTATACAGAAGAGAAGAAAGACCAAAAACAACAACAACAAAAAAAAAACACAACCCTCATAGCTTTGGGGCTGCAAGATTTATCCTTGATCGTTTTTGCCATCCAGCCTTAGCGTTCTTGTCTTGTACTGTACATCCTTCAAACTGCAATGAGCAACATGGTATTCTCGCTTTTTGCTTCGTTCCACAATGAAGAACAATTTTCTAACACATTGTTATTTCAGGCATCACACTATTTGTAAAAACACATGTGCATGCTTCACTGTGCATAAAACAAACGGTGATGAAAGTTGACGAAACAAAGTTGAGGCCCTGGCAACATTTGGAATGATCGCACCAAAAAATATATATATATAGCATTATGGTAAATTGCCAACTTGGGTTACGGAAGTTTGGAAACTAGATATTATAATGAGTAGAGTTATTAGGTTTGCATTGTTATAGATTGAGTTGCGCACAATATCTAATACGGGTTTTATTGATTTTTTTTTTAATTCCCCATGTGTTTTGTCCAAGGGAAGGATATTTTGCTTCCGTATTTTGCTTTTGGCAGGATTTATGGAGCATGGAAACTTTCTCGTAGCAATTTCAAGTCTTTAACGATGAACATAGATTTCTGGTTCAATGCCAACTGAACTCGTTGAGAGCTCAGCATTGAATGTTTGACCCTATTAAAAAAAAAAAAAGCCGGTAAATCTGCTAATCTATTTTTCCTCAGTCTGTCAAGATATTTTGACAGCAAACAATACATTAGAACTTCTAAGATATACTTGATTTCTGGCTGCCAACTTATACCTGTATCAATTCCCTGAAGTGAATTTGAGACATCCTCAGAACCTGGCAACTTTTTGTTGACTTTGGACAAACTCAAAAGTTAGTCAAGGCTTAATCTAGTTACTAATTGGATAGAAAGGTGCCAAAAATCCCAGGGTTGTAACTAAACTGGGTAGTAAACAAACAAAATGAACTCCAGAAGGAAGTAAAAAAAAAAAAAAAAAACCACTTTTTTACAACTGCCAAGAAAGAAAGATTTCTGGGAAACCAGCAGCCCTTAAGTCTTCAAGCATGGCCAAAGAAAGAATGTTGAGAAAAGGCCAAATATTCTTATATAATAAGAATGTAATGTTTTATCCCTTGAAGACATTGTTGGATAGCAGCTACAGAGAGCGTAATCTCTATGAATGAATGTATGAAGGAGGAGGAAAAAAGATATTCACCATGTCATACCATGAACACTATAAAATTAGTCTCCAGACAGAGTGTTCTGGTCTGCCAGCAGTCTGCGGAGCTGGCAGCGGAGTCGGACAGTAAGGAGGCTGGGGAGGAATATGGGCCAGTCCTGGAGTCTGGTGTTGTGGTCCGCCAGCAGCCTGCAGAGCTGGCAGCGGAGTTGGATAGCGATGAGGCTGAGGAAGAACATGGGCCCGTCCTGGAGGTTGGGGAGGGCCCAGAAGAGGGCTCTTCGTCAGAGGCAGAGATGGGGCCAGGGCCATCGGGGAGTGGGGTGTGGACTCCAGAGCCTCCAGAGACTGATAGGAGTGAGGCAGAGGAACAGGAGGAGCCTGTTCCTAATGCACGCATGAGAAGAGCTTCCAGAAGACAAGAGCAGCTCAAACAAAGAGGACAACTCGGGAGTAGGGCCAAGAGATGATTGGCCCCTCCCATAAGGCTTAAAACAGACTAGCAACAGCATTTGGGCTTTGCCGTTAAACAAGGTTGGTAGCTTTGTCTTCTTCTTTGTCTACGTCTTGTATTTATTTTTGTATCTGGGACTTCTGAATGTTAACCGAGAAAGCCCTTTGACAATTTGCCTAATTGGACAAGGTTTGCGATAGGACTGAGGAATTTGTGATGGGAGGAATTTGCTTTAATTTACTTGAATGACACTGGGAATGAAGTAATTCTCAGCTGTTTGAATAAAGTTTGTTTGTTTTTTCACTGACTGATTTTCCTACTACTTACTTGGGCCTGGGTCACAACATCTGGGAAAGGCCCAGATGAGGGCTCTGTGTCAGAGGCAGAGATGGGGCCAGGGCCATCTGGAAGTTATGTGCGGACTCCGGAGCCTCCAGAGTCAGACATCAGAGAGGCAGAGGAACAGGAAGAGCCTGTTCCTAGTGCGTGCATGCGCAGAGCTGCCAGAAGGCAAGAACAGTTAAAATAAAAGGGACAACTCGGGAGTAAGGCCTGGAGATGATTGGCCCCTCCCATAAGGCTTAAAAGAGGAGCAAAGGCCCGTGGGCCCTTTGCAGGAAAGCAACGTTGTTAATTCTGTTCCCAGTCGGCATCTCTGTTTGATTCTGGACTCGGTGTGGCTTTGCCAAGTAGATCTTTGGCAGCACGTCAAGGGAGATAAAGGTTGGTGATTATCCCGAAGGACTTCTCCTGAAAGAATTTTTTGCAACTAATTGGGACTCAGCTGTGAATGAACATAATTCATTCACAGATAATAATAATATCTATTTATTCATTCAATAAAAGAGGTTTTTGGGACTACTCGTGTGTTTTAATGACTCAGGAAGCCTAGGTCACAACACAAAGGTGGGATTCAGCCAGTTTGGACTGGTTGGGGCGAACCGGTAGTAGCGACCTACAGGTGGGCCCATGCCACCCACCTGCCCGGTCGCAATCACATCCTATATTGCTGTGTTTTTGAGGCCAGACGCATGTGCAGACGGCATGCGTGAGTGAATTGCCGTGGTTTTTGACATCGCACACATGAGCAGATGGCGCACGCTCATATTTCTGGTGCTGGGCGAACCGGTAGTGACAGAATGTGAATCCCGCCTCTGTCTCCAGAGCTTCAAGCTCTTTGGCTTCCTTGATGCAGCTACTTTGAAGACTTTCTTACGTCATCCCAAAGGTGCTTTTTCAAAAGGCAACTGGCCTTTTGAGACATTTTGTTTCTCATTCAAGAAGCTTCTTCAGTTCTGACAGTCCGAAGGACCTGATAAAGGGAGCTTTGTTAGCATCTTCATTTACAACTACTCTTTTCTACCATACAACTCAACAATTGAACATAAGGGATCACCAGCTCAAATGCCATGAGATACCAGGATCATATTATCATATGTGGTGGACATGTCCAGAAGCGAGGAACTATTGGATTAAAATTCGAACATGGCTAGAGGAAATGATACAACAACGTATTGATTTGAAACCTGACCTGTTCCTATTGGGTATCTTGCCAAAGAAATATAGTAAAGAGAATACTTATTTGGTTATACAGATTGTAACTGCAGCAAAAATGGTATTTGCGCAAAATTGGAAAGCAGAGACAATCCCTCTAGAGGGAGAAGTAATTAAGAAAATATTGGAATGTGCAGGAATGAATAGATTAACATTGGTAATTAAAGAAAAGGAAGAATATGAGTATTTTAAAGTATGGGGCAATTATATCAATAGTTAGAGAAGATATATATATATATATATATATATATATATATATATATATAGATATAGATATAGATATAGATATAGATATAGATATAGATATAGATATAGATATAGATATAGATATAGATATAGATATATAGATATATAGATATATAGATAGATAGATAGATAGATATAGATATAGATATAGATATAGATATAGATATAGATATAGATATAGATAGATATATATAGATATATATAGATATATATATAGATATATATAGATATATATATAGATATAGATAGATAGATAGATAGATAGATAGATAGATAGATAGATAGATAGATAATTGATGAATTAATATAAATATAAGGAATTTGGGAAGAATGATGTAACAATCTAGATGAAAATATAAAGGTATGGTAGAAATAGAATATGAAAATGATGGAGGAGGGAGTAGGGCCTGGTGGCTCAGCAGACTGATAGCATTGTGATTAACACCAGCTGTCTGCAATTACTGTAAATTCGAATCTCACCAGGCTCAAGGTTGACTCAGCCTTCCATCCTTTCTGAGGTAGGTAAATTGAGGACCCAGTCTGTGGGGGCAATAAGCTGACTTTGTATAAATATACAAAAGTATGAAGGCTATTGCTTAATGCATTGTAAGCTGCCCTGAGTCTCCGGAGAAGGGCGGCATATAAATCAAATTTTAAAAAAAAAGAAGAAGAAGAAGACACAAAATATGTACTCAGATGAAACACTGAATGATTAAGGATGTACTGTTTGTTCGTATGTTTGTTTGTTTAAAAAAATAAAAAAAAAACTTACAAGAAAAAGGATCACCAGCTCCAGGATCAGCTGTCTGGATTCCTCCTGGAACGAACAGAAGTTAATTTCACGACCCATCTACATTCTATAAAAATTGAATTGTGGTGCTTCTACTTGGCAGGATATTGCAATATTTGTATAATTTTCTCCTGGTGCGTTTGTTCCCTCTTGATTTCCCAGTGAGGAAAGCAATTGCCATTTCCTCCTTAAAGTTCCTTCTGGGACTTCTCATCATGGCAAGGAAACAGCATCACTAGAATTTAAATTAATTAAGCCTTGCTAAGACCTTCCTTGGAATTTTGCATCCAGCTTTGGTTGCCACGATATATATATATATAAAAAAAAAGATGTTGAAACTCTAGAAAGAGTGCAGAGAAGAGCAACGGAGATGATTAGGGGACTGAAGAAGAGGTGGGTTGCCCCTGGTTCAGACCGGTTCGCAAGAACCGGTAGTAAAACCAGTGAGAGGCTCCACCCACCAACCCCAACGTCATCAGGAAGCTTCTGTGCATTCTGCGCATAGCCGCACGGCCCTATTGCGTACCAGTAGTAAAGATAAATAGAACTCAACCCTGGATTGAAGGCTAAAACATATAAAGAATGGTTGCTGGAATTGGGTATGTCTAGTTTAATAAAAATAAGGACTAGATGATAGCAGTCTTCCGATATCTCAGAGGCTGCCACAAAGAAGAGGGGGGTCAGTCTACTCACCAAAGCACCTGAAGGCAGGACAAGAAGCAACAGATGGAAACTAATCAAGAAGAGAAGCAACCTAGAACTAAGGAGAAATTTCCTGACAGTGAGAAAAATTAACTAGTGGAAACACTTGCATCCAGAAGTTGTGAATGCTACAACACTAGAGGCTTTTAAGAAGAGACGTTGACTCCGATCTTGGGAAGAGCCTGGAAGGTGTGTATGGATGGATGGTACCCTTAACTCTGGGCACCTGCAGGGCTGTGGAAAGTTCCCAGGGGAACACCCAGTCAATGTCCTGAAATGCCAGGAACCACCCAGTGTCCCTAAAGAACCTCCCTCCATATGAGCTAAGAACATCTTGATATCTTATCTACTATGTGTGGGGTGATTCCTGTATTCCTAAGCAGGGTTGGACTAGAAGACCTCCAAGGTCCCTTGCAACTCTGTTATTTTGTTAAGCCCAACTCAGCTGAATGGCATTGGAGTGTATAATCTATTCAAAACACCTTACCCGGGATAATGGAAGCACACAGAGTTCTTAACATTTTGCCTAGAAGCTGATGCTACCTGATAAGTTTAATTTGTATATTATAATCGTGGTTCGGCATATGAAAATAAATGATTAGCATGTGGCAAATTAGCAGGTTCATTTAATAATGATTTCCCCAGGCTCTAAAGCAAAAAAAGAAGTCAAATTTAGTTCTGCATTAGAGAAATGGAAAGGGTGCTTCCACAGACAATATATGGATTCTATGAAGTTGATGAACATTACTGTACGTTTTACTCCAGCGCTATGCAGATGACCTCATCTTAAATAATAAATGGCTAATACACAGCTTCTTGAGTAGGACATACTTGTAATTTGAATAAAATTTGACTTACTGAGGATGGCGTCTTGGCATTGAAATGATAATCACTTCGAATGAGTTGCAATTTGTAACCAGAGGAACTTTTCATCCTTTTAATTTAAGCTAGATGCATAACCAGAGTCATAAATTGAACAGAAAGACTAATGAGCTGGTGTCACAAAAAATTTGGATTCTGTGTCGCTCTTTTGACATTCCTCTGATTAATGGATTTCTTTATTGTCTGCGTTTATTTTGCTCATCAGAGAAATCATTCGTTTTAACATATGCCAGATCTATAACAGGCAGACTATGGACTATATATCCAATCATAGGCAGCAAAAAGGGGAGGGTTAAAATATTCCAAAATCTCTGTTATTCCCTTTTCTTTCCATAATTCCAATGTGTACTGGTAGAAGTATGACTGTATTTTCTAATTCCAGTGTCATCAACAGTTCCTAAGCATTTTATTACCCAGGTAGGTAACATCGTTTGAGTGCCAGGTTTGCAAGTTTCCATGACTTCTCTAGCATTTTTGGGCTCAGCTTGGTCAAGGATGCTCACAGCTTTTTATTGTCTCTTTTGAATGGTATGTACATGTCGTTTATCCCTATGTACCTGTTGATGGCTGATTTGACTCTTAATTTCACAACACATGGAATCAAGTGGTACTTAGCACCGGCTAGGATTGCTAAAATTTATCCAAATACAACCCCAAACTGTTGGAAGTGTGGCCATCAGCAAGGCACTTATTATCATTGTTGGTGGACCCGTCCACAAGCTAAAGAATTTTGGAGGATGATACGTAAATGGGTGTCAGAAATAATAGGAGATACCATTGAACTAGAACCAAAAATATTTTTCCTGGGAATCTTGAAGGCAGAATATGCAAGAAAGAAGAAATACCTCATTACACATATAATAACAGCAGCGAGAATCTCCTTTGCTCAACATTGGAAGGAGAAAAAGTTGCCACCCGAAGAGCACGTAATTAGAAAAGTACTGGAATGTGCCGAAATGAACAAATTGATGTTAGAAATTAATGATAGAGAGGAAACTGATTACTACAGTGTTTAGGATATGTGGTATGAGTGGTTGAAGAAAAGAAAAGCGAAGTGAAACTCGAGAGAGCTAAGAGTTTAAATGGATGATTAATTAAATGAGTATATGGATATGAGTTATACTACCGGTAGTAGAAAACAAAAGGGAGTAAAGATGCAATTTTATGTAAATAAAATGTAATATTATATATTAAGGATTACAAAAGTAAGAGATCCTACGGGCAGTATTTTTAAATTAAGACAATGAACTAATACCATGTAAATAATAATGTAAATATTATGAAGGTACATCTGTATGTGTATTTTAACACCATGAAACCAGAAACGGTGGAATTGTACTATAATTCTTAAACAATAAAAACTAATTTAAAAAAAAGGGGATAAACGACACGTACAATACCATTCAAAAGAGACAATTAAAAAAAGCCAAAAAGAAAACAAAAATATCAAAACACCTCTTTGCTAGCAATCAACATCCTGTCATGCCCCATCGGAGTCGGAATCTGAGATGGAAGACGAACAGCTGAGAGAGAGCAGGAGAGTGGCTCCATTGGCTGTGGAAGAAACTGAGGAAGAGCAAACTCAGAGGAGTACATATTATGGCATCAGAACACTGAAGCTGAGTTTAAGCCATAATTCATCTGGAACAGGCATGAACACCTGAGGACAGGACAAGAAACAATGATTGGAAACTAATCAAGGAGAGAAGCAACCTAGAACTAAGGAGAAATTTCCTGACAGTTAGAACAATTCATCAGTGGAACAACTTTACCTCCAGAAGTTGTGACTGCTCCATCCCTGGAGGGAGTCTATGAAGATTCTCAGTCATCCACATCAGCATATTGACTTAAAACCTGAGATATTCTTGTTGGGGATTTTACCAGGGAATCATATTAAAAAAAATTGTATACTTGATTATTCATGTAATAACTGCAGCTAGAATTGTATTTGCACAGAATTGGAAGAGATTCCTGCAGATGAAAATGTGATTAAGAAAATATTGGAATGTGCAGAAACGAATAGATTCACATTTGCAATTAGAGGGAAGGAAGAATCTGATTATTATAACATATGGGATTTATTTTATCAATGGTTGGAGAATAAATATGAGAGTAATGTATAGTAAAGTTAAATAAGTTAAGAAGAGAAATGTTATGATAATAGATATGTTAAGTATTAAGTATTAATATTAAATTAAGAGTAGATATAAATAATGAATAGGGGGGTAAGCTTTTTGTTATGACACAGAAAAATTGTACCCAGACGACACACTGTTTAATGAATGATGGAATGTTTTGTATTTTAAAAAAATTATTATATAAAAAAAAAGATTCTCAGTCATCCAGGTCATTCTTGTCCCAAAAGTGCTTTTTCAAAAGACGTTTCGCTTCTCACCCACTGAACTGAAGAAGCTTCTTGGATGAGAAATGAAACATTTTTCAAGAAAATCAGGGTTGCCTTTTTGCAAAAACACCTTTGAGACATCCATCACTGGAGGGTTTCCAAGAAGAGATTGGATAGCCATTTTTCTGGAATCATACAGGGCCTCCTGCTTAAGCAGAAAGTTGAATCAGAATCAAGCTGGAAGGGAACTTCTAGTCCAGCCCCTTGCTCAGACAGGATATCTTATACAATTTCAGACAAGTGACTGTCTAGACCAGGGGTCTGCAATCTTAAACACTCAAAGAGCCATTTGGACCCATTTCCCACAGAAAAAAAAAAACACCGGGAGCCACAAAATGTGGGTGGGCGTGGCCAACTCGACATCATTCACTTCTATCAGTCACATGACACCTCCCCTAGCCACGCCTACCCAGTCGATCATTAGGGCAGAGAACCAGTTGTTAAAAAATACCAGGAATCACAAAACCCGTTTGACATCTCTCTCTCTCTCCCCCCTTCCCCCCTTTCCCCCTCTTCCTCTTTCTTCCCTCTCTCTCTCTCTCTCTGTATCTCTCTCTATGTCTCTTTCTCTCTCCCTCTCTCTGTATCTCTCTGTCTCTGCCCTGGCCACTTCTCCATCCCCCACCTTTACCTTCTCAGGCAAGGTGAGGAGTGACTGGGAGGAGAGGGTGAGGAACGGGCAAGCCAGTTGTAGGATCACCCAACAGGGAGCCACAGCAGAGGGCCCAAAGAGCCACATGCAGCTCTGGAGTCACAGGTTGCTGACACCCAGTCTAGACTCTTCTTAAAAACCTCTAGTGACGAAGCACCCACAACTTCTGAAGGCCAGCTCTTCCACTGGTTAATTGTCCTCACTGTTAGGAAGTTTCTCTTTAATTCCAGGTTGCTTCTCTCCTTGATTAGTTTCCATCCGTTGTTTCTTGTCCTGCCTTCTGGTGCTTTGCAAAATAAATTGTAGTAGGCTGAACTAGAAGACTTCAAAGGTCCAACTCTGTTTTTCCTCTATGATCTGTTGAAAGATTAAAATGAAGTAACCGCATCATATTCCAGTGTGATTTTTTTCTTTTTCTTTTCTTTTCTTTTGTCCCTATTTTAGAGTAGCTTTCTTTGGCCCATAACACGTCCTCAGAGAATGCTGCTGCAGTAGAACTCATAAATGAATGCTGATTAAGATTTCTGTAGTTCATTAAAAATGTTCATATAACAAGTTTATGAACATCTTTGATAAACATTTGGATTTGTTGTGCATGAGCTGCTGTTGAATAGTCATTAAATTGTCTCCACGTTTATTCATTATGAATGCTTATTAATTTCTCATGAATTATTATAAAAATCAGGCTGCTATAGCAAGCAAGCAGATTATATATATATATATATTCTGTGACATGGTTCATTTGTTTCCAACACCCACAATAACCTTCTATTCCGTTCTGTCGTTAATGTGAATTCATTAATTGAAATACGTTAATACCGTTGCTCTTTCCTGAATCAGCATTAACTTAATTGGAAATAAATTAAACATAAAAGTACAGATAAAAATCTTCTGCTTTCTCAAAGGTATAAATGAAGGCCGGGAATCCAAACGATCAATGATAAGAAAATATCTCATCAGAAGAGGTCATTCAGGGGTGAAATGCTCCCGGTTCGGACCGGATCGCCTGATCCGGGTAGCGATGGAGGCGGGTGGTTCGGAGAACCGTTAGCAAAAATCCCTGCCCCTCCCCCCCCCCATTGCCCAGCTGAGCTGCGCAATCATCAGAGGCTTTTTTTTTTTATTTTTAAAAGCATTTTTTCTACAACCTCTTTGGCCGAAGAGGTTATAGAAAAAATGTTTTTAAAAGGAAAAAAAGCCTCTGCCAATCAGGCAAGTCAGCTGGGATCATCAGAGGCTTTTTTTTTTAAAAAAAAGAAAAAGCCTCTGCCAATCAGGCAAGTCAGCTGGGATCGTCAGAGGCTTTAAAAAAAAAAAGAAAGGAAGTCTCTGCCGATCAGGCAAGTCAGCTGGGATCGTCAGAGGCTTTAAAAGCATTTTTTTTTTACAACCTCTTCAGCCCAAGAGGTTGTAGAAAAAATGGTTTTAAAAGTAAAAAAAAAAAAAGTTGGCCACGCCCCCTCAGTTATATTACCACCACCACCACCAAGCCACGCCCACAGAACCGGTAGTAACAAATTTTACATTTCACTACTGAGGTCATTTAAAAAAAAAAAAAAAGAAGAAAAGAAAATGTCCCGATAGTATTGATAGAAGAGAATATTTGTAGCTTGGGGGTTAAACAGTGCTTTCCTTGATGCTCTCGGAGTTTGGTTGTTTTCTTGCAGATGATTCATTACTAATTAAATAATATTATTTAGCATTGAGGATGTTACCTAGTTTGGTGATGAAAGAAAATATCCAAGAGGAAAGAAGGAAGGAAGGAAGGAAGGAAGGAAGGAAGGAAGGAAGGAAGGAAGGAAGGAAGGAAGGAAGGAAGGAAGGAAGGAATCTAGTTGTATGGAAGGAAGAAAGGGAGGGAGGGAAGGAAGGTGGGGGGAAGGAGGGAATCTAGTTGGAAGGAAAGAAGAAAAGAAGGAGAGAAGGAGGACGGAAGGAGGGAGGGAGAGAGGGAAGAAGGAAGGAAGGAAGGAAGGAATCTAGTTGTATGGAAGGAAGAAAGGGAGGGAGGGAAGGTGGTGGGAAGGAGGAAATCTAGTTGGAAGGAAAGAAGAAAAGAAGGAGGGAAGGAGGAAGGAGGGAGGGAGGGAGGGAGGGAAGAAGGAAGGAAGGAAGGAAGGAAGGAAGGAAGGAAGGAAGGAAGGAAGGAAGGAATTTAGTTGTATGGAAGGAAGGAAGGGAGGGAGGGAAGGAAGGTGGGGGAAGGAGGAAATCTAGTTGGAAGGAAAGAAGAAAAGAAGGAGAGAAGGAGGAAGGAAGGAGGGAGGGAGGGAAGAAGGAAGGAAGGAAGGAAGGAAGGAAGGAAGGAAGGGAGGAAGGAAGGAAGGAAGGACAATAGCAATAGCACTTAGACTTACATATCGCTTTGAACTTTTTTTATTTATTTATTTTTTTTATTTTTAAAAACATAAACATAAAATACATCTTTTCAAAACGAAGCATTGATCCGGCCATAAATTTTTACAATTGCTAACAAATCTTAATTTTCAAATAACGCAACTTAATATTTTATTCAATTGTTTCCCTAAATTCTGTCTATTTAACAATGCCGAGTTCCCAAAAACCTGTGACTTAAATCTTTCAATCCTAACCAAATATCATTTCATTTTTCATTTTGCTTTTTGCTTTAGATGAAGGTATTTTAAAAATATAAATCATTACAATGATTATAAGCATTTAATATATCGCTTTGAACTCTATACTGTGGGCAGAGTTAGGTTGCAATACCGCATTCTAACCACTGCACCAACATGTTTCTATAATCCTGAGAAGCTCACACACAAAGGCAATGGATAAGAAAGTCCTTCAAAACCCAAACATACATAATATTGCCAGGTGTCCACTATTTGAGCGGACAGTCCGCTTATTTTCACATTATGTTCACTATTTTTTTTTTCACAAAATAGTGGACATTCTTTTTATTCAAAAGCTTTATGATGAAATTAAAATGTAATTTAATATTTTACATATTATTATAATATATTTGATGTTTTGAATTTTAAGTAAAGTTTTGAAGTGATTATTTTAATACGTGTTAAATTGTTTGTAAGAAAATATATATTTTAATTGTAATTTTTTTTATTTTTTTTACTACTTAACCCCCCTTCCCCCCCGCTTGTCTGTTATTTTTTGGAAGCAGACCTGGCAACCCTAAACATACAAGGATAGATTGGGGTGTGGTATGGATCCACAACCTTCTGTTACCGTTACAGTTAGAAGATTACACCGAAATCTTCTAACTGTAACCAATAAAGTGGGGGATTAGCTTCCTGTGAACTCATGCATGAAAATCAGCTTCCCTGCGTTTTTTAAAAAAATTCTTCTCTCTTCACTCTTGGTGCTGCCTTTGTTCCAATTGTCACAACTTCGTTTCAAGACATGGCAGTTTTCAAAGTACTTACATTGTATAACCCACCTCCTATTCAGAAGTATGACTTGCCAATTGGGTCAAAACTGAATACCAGAGTATCTGAATGTCTTTCAGCTTAACTTTCTTTGCCGTAATTTAGCTGGCATGTCAGATAAGAAATTTTTTTATAGAGAGAGAGAGCTGAAAAGGTCTATAGAGATTCTCAGACATCCAAGTCACCGTTGTCCCAAAGGCGCTTTTTCTAAAAGCAACTGGACTTGGTGTTTCCTTGAAGTTCAGAACTTAAGCTTCTTATCCTATATACCGTGTTTCCCCGAAAATAAGACCCTGTCTTATTTTATTTTATTTTTTTGAACCTGAAATAAGGGCTTGGCCTTATTGCCATGCGCTCAAAAGCCCGATTGGGCTTATTATCAGGGGATGTCTTATTTTGGGGGAAACAGGATAGATAGATAGATAGATAGATAGATAGATAGATAGATAGATAGATAGATAGATAGATAGATAGATAGATAGATAGATAGATAGAAAGATAGATAGACAGACAGACAGACAGACAGACAGACAGACAGACAGACAGACAGACAGACAGGCTATTTACTATTTATCTATCATCTGTATCTACCGTGTTTCCCCGAAAATAAGACCCTATCTTATACTTTTTTGAACCCTGAAATAAGTGCTTGGCCTTATTGCTATGCGCTCAAAAGCCCGATTGGGCTTATTATCAAGGGATGTCTTATTTTGGGGGAAACAGTGTGTGTGTGTGTGTGTGTGTGTGGAGATGTATGTGTATGTATATATATATATGTGTGTGTGTGTATGTAGATGTATGTAGATGTATAATGTATATGTGTACGTGTGTATATGTATGTGTATATATATGTGTGTGTGCGTGTATGTAGATGTATGTAGATTTTTGTGTATGTATGTATGTGTATATGTATGTATATGTGTGTGTAGATGTATGTAGATGTATAATGTATATGTGTATGTGTATATGCATGTGTATATATATGTGTGTGTGTGTATGTAGATGTATGTAGATGTATAATGTATATGTGTATATGTATGTATATATATGTGTGCGTGTGTGTGTGTGTGTGTATGTAGATGTATGTGTATGTATGTATGTATCAGGGGTGGGTTCTATTTACCTTTACTACCAGTTCGCAACAGGGCCCCGTGCGCTTCTGCACATGCACAGATCATCATTTATGGTGGGTGGGCGGAGCCTCCTGCCGATTTTACTACTGGTTCTATAGAACCGGACAGAACCGGGAGCAACCCACCACTGGTATGTATGTATGTGTATGTGTATGTGTGTGTGTGTGTGTGTGTGTGTGTGTGTGTGTGTGTGTGTAGATGTATGTAGATGTATAATATATATGTAGATGTGTATGTATGTATGTGTGTGTAGATATGTATGTGTGTATATATATGTGTGTGTATGTAGATGTATAATGTATATGTATATGTGTATGTATGTATGTATGTGTATGTGCACACTAACAGCTCAAGGTCTTTGGTGCTGTTTCATTCAGTACGAATTAATGCATCCTGCGCTACCAATTCCAGGAGCCCAACAGAGGGGAATATATTTACATTTATTCTGTTTGTTTTCTTCAGACTATTTATTGGGTAGCTTAGCCTCAAGTTGTTTTTAATTAGTTGATAAGGGAAGCAATGACTCTAAACTACAGGAACATGTTATTGCAAAGTGTTTGAGTATTAATTGTTGCCGATTTCTCAGGCCCAAAGCTCTGTAAAGCCATGGGGGAAAGGATGGATTTATTAGTGTTTGCTCTGTTTTTATGAGCGCAATCTCGACATCAAAATATTAGTAAACAAAAGTATCTTTTGAATATGAATTTTCAGCCTTTTATTCGCGGCATGAGAAATAGGCTCGGCTTATTATCTACAGCATTAATTGCATTAAGATGCCTTGATTTGATATGCTGCCTGCTTTCATGTCTTTTATTCAACAAATTGGAGTTCTTTCTTGCAAAGATCGCATGCCATTACCACCCCTTTCTTTGCTTTTTGCTAATCTTTTTTAGATTCTGCATCCAAGACCTTCTGCATCTAAATAGCAATAGCAATAGCACTTAGACTTATATACTGCTTTACAGTGCATTTACAGCCCTCTCTAAGCAGTTTACAGAGTCAGCATCTCGCCCTCAACAATCTGGGTCCTTGTTTTACCGACCTCGGAAGGATGGAAGGCTGAGTTAACCTTGAGCTGGTCAGGATCAAACTGCTGGCAGTCAGCAGAATCAGACCACAATGCTGTGATGGGACAGGGAGCTGCAGCAGAGGGCCAAAAGAGCCACATGTGGCTCCGGAGCTGTAGGTTGCCGACACATTATATTAACTATTTGGCAATTATGATGGTAGGTTTCTGGGAGTTATAGTTTCTTGAGCACAGCATACAAGTGACAATCTTCATTCCTTGGAGAATTAAGGAATTCTTTGGAGATGATGCTTGCTTTTCCCTCCTATCAATGAACTTTTAAGTCATGGCCCTACAGGTTCCCTTCGGACTTCCTCACATCACCAGAGATCAAAAGGATGGTCATAAACAAAAGAATTCTTATGGAAATGCTCCATGTCCCTAAGCTCAGTCCCAACTTCTTATGTGACCTTGATCTTATTTATATTTTAAATATTATTATTATTAGAGTCACTGACCAGAATATCAAATGAAATTTATTAAAAAGGAAAATGAAGTAAAATCAAGCAAGATGATAAAAAAAAAATATTACAATTGGCGGTAGGTTCACCGAAGGATAATCAAAGTCAGCCTAATTTCACAGAGAATATAATGAAATTTATCTAGAGTGGCGCAGTGGCCTAGAGGTGGAGTTCTTGCCACTTCTAGGAGACTGCGAGTTCGATCCTAAGTAGTGGCAGATTTTTTTTATCTCTGAGAGCAGTGAATAATTGTTTGCTGTGAGCCTCACATAGGCCTCAGGAAGGGAAGCAGGCTGGTAAACACTCAAGCACCAGTCAGTCGTCCCAACTCCATCCCAAAGCAAGGGACGTTAAAAAAAAATCATAATAAATTTTAGCTACGTTCAGAGAAACCTATGTGATTTTTTTAATGTGCAGAATTCTCAGCCATAACCACATTAGTTGGGAAATCTTGAGTCAGAATCCAATCCAGCTAATAATTTGCCATGGCTGAACGACAAAGCTCTATATTATTTCCTGTCCTCAAATAAATACCTGAACAGAACTTATATTTCTCAGGAAAAGAGAAACAATAACAGGGCAAAGAGACACTGTAGTGTCTCTTAAATTGCAGTGTGCTATTAAGGTTTTTAAAAAATACAACGCTGGAAAGAAAATGCTACTATATTTTATTCCGATTCTTGACGGATTATTAACTCGTGTTTATGGAATCGTCCTATTGCTCTATAAATGTTGTGCATTCCACAAAAGCTTGTACTGCTATATTTCTTTATTTCTTTCTTCCTTTCCTTTTTTTTTTTTTATAAAAGCTGCGGTTTTTTTCCCTTCTTTTTCCAATGTATCACAACACGCATGAACACAAATATAGTTGAAAATAACATTGCCTCTCTCCTGCAATATATAAAGCTGCAGTTTCCTAAACCAATGCTGCCCTCAGCTGCAAACCATCTGCATTTGTGGAATTCAGTGATGAATTTAAAGAAAAAAAAAGGGGGGGGGGGAATCAGCATTTTCAAAACCCGCAAAGACTGCTCGGTTCAACCAATGGGAAAAATGAAATGTTCTGAGGGTTGTTTGGTGAAGTCAAGATTTCTTGCATTGCTGAAAAACAAAAGGATTTTCAATGCTGAAAACAATCACTTGCAAATAATGTTCCTCTTTTCCACACCTCCCACATAATCCATCAACAATACTGATTACGACCCGCAAACATTTAAAAGAACAAAAGCAAAATGAAACCAATATCCCTCAATGTCAATAAGAGCAACAACAAGAGTAACAACTGTTCTGTTGCCAAGAATATTTAACAGAATAACAGAGATGGAAGGGACCTTGGAGGTCTTCTAGTCCAACCCTCTGCTTGAGTCAAAGGTAAAGGTAAAGGTTTCCCTTGTACATATGTGCTAGTTGTTCCTGACTCTAGGGGGCGGTGCTCATCTCCGTTTCAAAGCCGAAGAACCAGCGCTGTCCGAAGACGTCTCCGTGGTCATGTGGCCGGCATGACTAAATGCCAAAGGCGCACGGAACACTGTTACCTTCCCACCAAAGGTGGTCCCTATTTTTCGACTTGCATTTTTTACCTGCTTTCGAACTGCTAGGTTGGCAGAAGCTGGGACAAGGAACGGGAGCTCACCCCATTACGCGGCACTAGGGATTCGAACCGCTGAACTGCCGACCTTTCGATCGACAAGCTCAGCGTCTTAGCCACTGAGCCATCGCATCTCTGAGCCAGAGACCCTATACCATTTCAGACAAATAGTTGTCCAGTCCCTTCTTAAATTGCTTACATGAATAATGGTTAAAAAAAAGATGTGTTTGACTCAAATCCATGCAATCGTACGGAAGTAGTTTGATATTACCTTCTTCCTTATATGTGTGGGTTTTTGTTTTTTTTTTTTACTTCCCAATCTTACTGCCAGCCTTAAAATTCCAAGTGGTGTCCCATCCTGTTAGTATCCAGGTCTGGCCCTTCTTAGCTTTCAGGATAATTAAGTACTAACAATCTGGCTGACATTTCTAGATTTGGTCGATCTCAGATAGCCATTTATCAGAAATTGCATAGGTCTCTTACGAGAGCAGGAGGTTGGATTAGGAAGCTTTGCTGAACAAAAAATTGTGGGTTTTTTCCCCCTGTTTGTGTCTTCTTGGAGAGAGAGGGGGAAGGAGGGAGGGAGAGAGAAAGAGAATGAGAGAGAGGGAGGGAGAGAGAGAATGAGAGGGGGAGGGAGGGAGAGAAAGAGAGAGACATAAAGAGAGAGAGAATGAGAGAGAGAGGGAGAGAGAGAATGAGAGAGGGGGAGGGAGGAAGAGAGACAGAGAGAGAATGAGAGAGAGACAGAGGGAGGGAGGGAGTGAATGAGAGAGAGGGAGAGAGAGGGAGAGAGAGACAGAGGGAGGGAGGGAGAGGGAACGAGACAGAGAGGGAGGGAGAGAGAATGGGAGAGGGTGGAGGGAGGGAGATAGAGAGATAGAGAGACAGAGAGAAAGAATGAGAGAGACAGACATAGAGAGAGAGAATGAGAGAGGGAGGGAGGGAGGGAGGCAGAGAGGCAGAGAGAGAGAATGAGAGAGAGACAGAGGGAGGGAGTGAATGAGAGAGAGAGGGAGAGAGAGGGAGAGGGAGGGAGGGAGAGAGAGGGAATGAGACAGAGAGGGAGGGAGGGAGAATGAGAGAGGGGGAGAGAGATAGAAAGATAGAGATATAGAGAGAAAGAATGAGAGATATAGACATAAGGAGAGAGAATGAGAGAGGGAGGGAGGGAGAGAGCGAATGAGAGAGGAGGAGGGAGGAAGCGAGGCAGAGAGGCAGAGAGAGAGAATGAGAGAGAGACAGAGGGAGGGAGGGAGCGAATGAGAGATAGAGGGAGAGAGAGGGTGAGTGAGTGAGGGAGGGACAGAGAGAGGGAACGAGACGGAGAGAGAGGGAGAGGGAATGAGAGGGAGAGAGAATGAGAGGGAGAGAGAGGAAGGGAGCAAGAGAACAAGAGAGAGAGAGAGAGGGAGAGGGAATGAGAGAGAGAGAGAGAGAGAGAGAGAGAGAGAAGAGAGAAATCTAGGGAAAAATCAAACATTTTCTCACGTCCTTGTGCCATTTTAGCAGATCCTAAACCTGCTGCCATTTCTCCTTTTAATGGATCCCTGTATCCCTGCTTCATATGTTAAGCTATGGTCTCCAAGGCGTTTTCCCTAACATGGTGATGATAAACTTCTTCCAGCCTTTCCTATTATGACAGCCGCATTAAATATTATCCATCTACCAGACTTCCAGCCTCCTCAAAGGACTGCTTTGAATAACAGCAACATTCTTTTTTTTTTCCTGTTGTGGCATATGTTAGTGTTGTGAGTAAAAACTACACACTTTGCCCCAAAGTCAGCTGCCGTGCCCTAGGATACCAAGCAAATCCTACTTCTTCAAATTATGGCCTCCCTCTTTCCTATTAAATGATTCCCTGCTTGTCAGGAACTGTACTTGTCACTAAGATGCAGTTGATAATGAAAGTGATAATGTACCATATGGCACTTGCTGTAAGACACATTCAGCTACTCACAGACTATTAATCAAATCCTGGTGCAGAGCTCTCTGAAACTACACAGTTTTGGGCCTGTATTAAGCAGTGAGGGATGGGGAAAGCCTCTCATATGGAATGGAATGGAAGACTGGACTGGGCTGGACTGGACTGGACTGGACTGGACTGGACTGGACTGGACTGGACTGCGCAGGGCAGGGCAGGGCAAGGCAAGGCAAGGCAGGCGAGGCAAGGCAAGGCAGAAAAATGGAAGGGAAGGGAAGGGAAGGGAAGGGAGAGGAGAGGAGAGGAGGAGAGGAGAGGAAAAAATAGAGTGGAGTGCAATGGAGTGCAATGGAGAGGAGAGGAGAGGAGAGGAGAGGAGAGGAGAGGAGAGGAGAGGAGAGGAGAGGAGAGGAGAGGAGAAAATAGAATGGAGTGCAGTGGAGTGCAATGAAGAGGAGATTGGAAGAGAGGAGAGGAGAGGAGAAAATAGAGTGGAATGCAGTGGAGTGCAATGGAGAGGAGAGGGGAAGAGAGGAGAGGAGAGGAGAGGAGAGGAGAGGAGAGGAGAAAATAGAGTGGAGTGCAGTGGAGTGCAATGGAGAGGAGAGGGGAAGAGAGGAGAGGAGAGGAGAGGAGAGGAGAGGAGAGGAGAGGAGAGGAGAAAATAGAATGGAGTGCAGTGGAGTGCAATGAAGAGGAGAGTGGAAGAGAGGAGAGGAGAGGAGAGGAGAGGAGAGGAGAAAATAGAGTGGAGTGCAGTGGAGTGCAATGGAGAGGAGAGCGGAAGAGAGGAGAGGAGGGGAGGGGAGAGAGGGGGAGAGGAGAGGAGAGGAGAGGAGAGAAGGGAGGGAGGGAGGGAGGGACTTTGGAAGTCTTCTAATCTCCAGATTAGAAGACTTCTAAAATTTTCTTTTCTAGTTTCTCATACGTTTTCTACTTCCCTTATTAGGCCTCAATGTTTTTGCTTAGGAGTTTTTCCAGGAAAGATATTTATCAGGCAAACGATGTTTATTTTGTGAGACCGCTACCGTTGAAGATAACTCTGTTCTTCAAAATGAGAAATAAATGTTGAAGCACAAATCAATGAAAAGTCTATATATCCTTTTCATTGGTTTGCCCTAATATTACTGTGCTACCTAGTAATAAATCATACTTCAGGAGTAGGGGATCTCAGGTTTAGTGCGTAGGAGGAAATTCTCATATGTCTAATTTAAAAATAGAATGTTAAATGTTATCATTGTTATCATGTTGAATCCATGGTGAATTGATTTCTAAATCAGGGGTGTCAAATTCAAGGCCTGGGGGCCGGATCTGGCCCATGGGGTACTTAGATCTGGCACCCGGGACCACCCTGGAAACAGCAAAGGACTGGCTCGCGATGCCTCTGCCAGTGAAAACAGGCTCCTGGCCTCCATTTTCTCTGGCAGAGGGTTGCAGGAGGCCGTGATAGCTGAAAATGGAGCTCGGGAGCCCGTTTTCGCTTGCAGAGTGTTCCGGTCTCCACAAGCGCCCCTGACATGAGTGACGTCGAGCTGGCCATGCCCACCCCGGCCCCCTGAGGTCAAACACAACCCTGATGTGGCCCTCAATGAAATCGAGTTTGACACCCCCGTTCTAAATGCTTAACCCTGGCTTTCCCGCCCCCCTCCTTATAAATATAACTATGGAGGAATTTCTTTCCCTTACTTCCATAAAAATACTGATGAAGCAAAAGATTCCGCATAGTTTTTAGGATACCAAATCATCCTTGATATATTATAATATGCTTATTTATACAGCCTTCCAAAATAATGGCGGCCTGTATTGTAAAGCCGTTGGTTGGTCTAGTTTGAATCTTCAGGTTTCACAAAGAATGAAAACATTATCAAACATGGAACTTATTCCACAGTGTTTACAACAATATTCATTACATTAATTATATTAATATTAATAACGGTAATAATCATATTATTTGTTTAACCAAGTTAATATATCTTCCTTTTATCTCTGATCCTTTCATATATTTCCCTGTTTCTAGCTCCTGTTTTTGTCAGCTAGCCATTGATAAAAAAAAGTGCCAAGTCAAAAAATATTCAGTTTCTTTCTTTTCCTTAATTGTAAGTGTTAGCTCATCCATTTCTGCACATTCTAATATTTTTCTAATCACATCTTCACCTGTTGGAATCTCTTCACTTTTCTATTGTTGTGCAAATACTATTCTCGCTGCAGTCAATACATGTAAAATCAGATATACATTCCCCTTGTTATACTTGTCTGGTAGAATGCCCAACAATTTTGTTGTTGTTGATTTGTTTTTTTTGTTGTTGATTTGAGTATGGATGGCCAGCAATTAAGTCATCAGCTGTTATTCCCTTGTGGTGCCAAGCCCTCACCTCCTAAGTACTTGATAAGCTAGTGGTAAATCAGCAATTCTGTTGACTGATGAGGGGCCCATTTCCCAGACTTCAATCGCTTCCCTGGCTATTTTTGTACCTGCTTGTCCAACAATCTTAATAGCTGCAAAATTGAATTGAACCAACCCAGATCCTGCACTACGGAAGCCTTTCCGCCAATATTGACATTCAAGCTGAAACTGACAAAGTACATCTTTAGCAATAGCAATAACACTTAGTCTGATAAACCACTTTACAGTGCTTTTACAGCCCTCTCTAAGTAGCTTACAGAGTCAGCATCTTAAGTATGAAGTGAGGTCCACGGAAGTCCATTTGTGACTAAAACTGTGAAAATTTGTAGCTGAGACAACTGGATCAGGTAGAGCATTTTATGTTGTGAATTTTGTAAAGTATGTAGTGTTTCTGCACGAATACCTTCTTATCTTCAACAGCTTTCTTCAATCTGCTCCTAAACATACTAGATGTCTTATCCCATCTGGTGGAATTATTTTGCCCCCTGTATACATGCCACTAGGTATATATAAAACAACTCAAATCACCTGAGCATCCTGACCCTCGTGACTTCTCTTTTATCCTACCCCTATGTAGCATGATGCTTCCAGTAGGTTCAAAAACATTTAATTATCTCGTTGGAAGCATTCCTGAGGGGTTTTTTTTTTTTTTTTTGGAATCAACATCTTGAACAACAAGGAATCTGCTCAGGCAAGCAGACAATTGGCTATAAATTCCTTTTTGGCAACTCAACAACGTACAGACAAATAAGAATCTGGAAATTTACAGAACTGGCAGTTTAGAAAATGGAACTGCTTCTGCATTGCAGGAAGCTGTACATGGGGGGGAGACTCACTAGCAAGCCAGGTTTTAAAGACCTTTTTCTACTCATCTAGGATCAATTGCAAAATGCCAGGTGCAATTTTGTATTTATTAACCTGACATTCAGCAACATCTTAGCCAGATCTGATTAAGAAATTCCGGCAGTGTCATCTGGATGAGAGAATGGAAGGTTGGCTGGTTCATAAGCATCTATCATAACTTCCACACTTCCCTGTTCCTTCCCTACCAAATGGAGCATCTGCATTCACACAGACTGAGTAGTGCCACCAGTCACAGTTTCAATTCCTCCTTTCACCCTCCCATTTTTCAATGCAAATTCGGGGGGAGGGGGGAAATACAGCCCTTGTTCGGCACAATACCAATTATCACCCAACACCAGGGTGGATAAAAATCAATGATTTTTTTAAAAAAATCAGATTTTTTTTTATTTAAATCGGATTTTTTTTTATTTAAATCGATTTTTTTTTATTTTTAGCAAATTTATTTTAATAAAAAACTTTTGGGGTAAAAATCTATCTTAAGGTAATTTTCTATTTAAGATACATAAATAATTTAGTTTATTCAGCATGAAATGGAGCTTAGTTATGTAGCATGAGGCTGTATATTCTGCAACACTGGGACTATCGGTGAGTCAACAGTGGGTCAAAGGAGTAGCAAAGATGACAGTTGGTCTTTAAATCGAGTTGATTTAAATCAAGCCTTTTTACTAGTGATTTAAATCATGATTTAAATTGTGATTTAAATCAACTCAATTTAAATCAAATCCACCCTGCCCAACACCATCAAATACAACCCAAAGCCTCATGCATCATCTTCAGGCTTCACCATGTTATTAAAACAAAGAATTATTTTAAAAAAAAAAAATCGAAGAAAGGACAATTATTTCAACCATCTTTGGCTTATCCTTGCATGCTCCTGTATGACATTCTAAGTAAATGATTTGAAGATCGTTACAGTAAAAATTAAAGAATCTTAGAAGATCACAATAGCAATAGCACTTAGACTTATATACCACTTTACAGTGCTTTGCAGCCTTCTATAAGCAGTTTACAGAGTCAGCGTGAGGCCCCCAACAATCTGAGTCCTCATTTTATCGAACTCGGAAGGATGAAAGAGTGAGTCAACCTTGAGCCCGTTGAGATGCTAACTGCCAAATTGCAGGCAGCCAGCAGGCAGCAGAAATAGCCTGCAGTACTGCACTCTAGCCACTGCGCCACCACGGCTCGTTACAATCCTCACAACACAGCAGAAACTTATACAGGGGCACAACCTTGAATAAGTTTTGTGCTCCAAATATTTGCAATTGTCTGCCTCACTTCTAGTGGCAGAAATGACTCATAGAATTTAGTTTGCTTTGAACATTACTCCTCTCCCCCACCTCCCCATACAAAACATCAAAACACAGTTATATTTAAGCCAGTGGGGAAATCCAAATTTTTTTACTACCGGTTCTGTGGGCATAACTTAGTGGGCATGGTGTGGTGTGGCTTGATGGGCGTGGCTTGGTGGGCATGTCAGGGGAACGATACTGGAAAATCTCCATTCCCACCCCACTCCAGGGGAAGGATACTGGAAAATCTCCATTCCCACCCCACTCCAGGGGGAAGGATGTTGCAAAATCTCCATTCCCACCCCATTCTGGGGCCAGCCAGAGGTGGTATTTGCAGGTTCTCTGAACTACTCAAAATTTCCACTACTGGTTCTCTGAACTACTCAAAATTTCCACTACCGGTTCTCTAGAACCTCTCAGAATCTGCTGGATTTCATCCCTGGTTCAAACAGTATTCAAGTTATTTAAAGCTACAGTAAATTAATAGTTCAACTCCTTGAGGAATGCCAATCATTGGGCCCACACAATAGACCAGACAGCGGAAGGATTCAAGTTAACTACTCTATTGCATTTTGCCTATAGTACAGGAATGTCTCCAGATTGCTTGCCTTCCCTTGGGAACAGACAAGCTAGATTCAATGCAACTTTGGGAGGGGGGTTTCTTGAGGTTGCAAAATGATTCAAGGCTAACTTCCCTTGAAGTGGTGGTTTAGTTCCACCACCCTGCCTGTCTGTACTTTTCCCTACACCAAAGGTTGTTCCAATCATACATTTTTCTTCTTTTCATCTAACCCTTTTGGCCAAGTGATAATCAACACCCATTGGTTAGATCTCACAGCACCCGGCTTCATTGAATACAGTACAGGTAAGTCCTTGACTTACAAGAATTCATTTAATGACTTGTCAAAGTTACAACGGCGCTACAGCTGATCAATGTTAAAAGAAAACAAATGAGTAGACCAGTGCCTGCAAAAATAAATGGGTAGATCGGTACAGCTCTGCAAGCAGTTAAAAGCCTGGTAGACCAATACCTCTGCTATATCCTAAATAATTGTCACATGACCATCAAGCCACACCCACAAAATAAGCCACACCCACACAACCGGTAGTAAAAAAAATTAGAACCCACCCCTGGCAGAATCCATGGGGAAACCAGTTTTACCTAACAACCAGGTTACTCACTTATCAACTGTGGTGATTCAGTTAACAACTGTGGCAAGAAATGTCATAAAATGAGACAAAACTCACTTAACAAATGTTCACTTCACAACATAGATTTGGGGCTCAGTTGTGGTTGTACTGCCTTTAATAAGACTCACGTGTTACCATCGTAATAGTTCAAGTTAATAAAACAAGCAATGATTTTTTAAAAAATTGACCACAGGAAAGGTTTACTATTCTATCCCTACCCCAGTCTTAAACTGTGATAGGAAAGAACAATAAAGAATTTTAGTTCCTGCTTTTGGGTCATCATGAAAAGCTAAAAAAAAAAAAAAAAAGCTAATAGATTTTAAGATGTGATTTATCATCCAGTGGCTATCTGTACAGTGAAGATGCTCTTGAAAATGAATCTGTAACTAAAAGAAAAATGGCACAGGGAGGAAAAATCGATAAACCAGCGTTGCTGCAGGAAAGCATTGCTAATATTCCTTAAATAAACCCTTTTGGAGCTACCGTTTTCCTAATACAAACACTCATAATAGAAGCATTCAAGGACCTGATACCAAACAAGTAATTTCAGGGGAAAAAAAGAAAATGAGAATATAGTATGACTGCTTTATAAAATGCCAGGCTCTGTCAGAAATATATATATATATATATATATATATATATATATATATATATATATATATATATATATATATATATATATATATATATATATATATATAAATATCTTCAAAGAAGAACCAGGAAGTCCAGTTGCCTCTTGAAAAAGCACCTTTGGGGCAGGTAAAGCTCTAGATCTCTCTCTCTCTCTCTCTCTCTCTCTCTCTCTCTCTCTCTCTCTCTCTCTCTCTCTCTCTCTCTCTCTCTCTATATATATATATATATATATATATATATATATATATATATATATATATATATATATATATATATATATATATACATATATATATGTAAAGCCCCAAAGGTGTTTTTTCAAGAGGCAACTGGACTTCCTGGTTCTTCTTTGAAGATATTTCACTTCTCATCCAAGAAACGAAGATATTTCACTTCTCATCCAAGAAGCTTCTTCAGCTCTGACTGGATGGTGAGGAATGGAAGGAATGGAAGGTCGGAGCTGCTCTTTTACCATTTCCTCTCTTTTATTTTTACCACAACTTTTCCTTTTTTTTTTTCTTCCCTTCTCTTCCTTCTGACCCTTTCTACTTTCTTCATTCCTCCTCTCCTTCCCTTTCCTCTTTTCCCTTCAGAAGGTATCCATCTCTAGAGGACGCCCTCTGATTTTGGAAGCTAAGCAGAGACAGATTTATAGTGAGGCTTATTTATAACTCAAGGTTGGACGGTGGGGTCCTTGGTGTTCTCAGAGGTTGGCTGTTTTCTCCTGTTTTTGGTCTTTGCTCTTTCATTTTGTTCACCCGTGTGCTCAGAAAAGCACAAGAACATGAAGATAGAGGTAAGCAGAATGTAAAACTTCTATACATCCAGAAAAGTCTACTAGCAACCCCACTTCCAGGGCTGAATTCAAAATTCAGGGGACCAATTTGAATAATGAAGACAGACGGGTTGTTTCTTCTAATAACAGGAGGAAAGAGCAAATGTATCAGATAATTTTGGCCCAAAGTAAAACAGCCTTGGAAAAAGAGAACCATTTGATGTGCGTTCCAAGATGAACAACAGAGATTTCCTATTCGTTAAATTCACTTTATGATAGTAACAATCAAGGACCAGTCCCTTGACCACCTCTTTGTGCAAAAAAAAAAAAAAAAAAATCACATCTAATTTCTTGCAAATGCCAAATGTTCCCATTATAGGAGATCTCATTTGATTATGTGATCTCAAGAGGGTCCCCCCCCGCACCCCCTGCCTGTCAGCGGCATCAAATTAAAATTGCCAGTTGAGATTCATCCATTGCAGAAATTCTACTTTAGTCCTGTGATTGGAAAAGCTGGGGTGTCAACTTCCCATTAGACTGATATCATTATCTATATAATTCCAGAATTAATGACAGCATGAGAATCTTCACCGCCAGTACGAAGTAAAAGAACCAGATTTTATAAAACTTAAGAATTGTTCAGAGGTGATGGGTAGATGAGTCGGATGATTAAATGCAGAAGTGGTATTCAGCCGGTTCAGACCGGTTCGTCCGAAAGCCAGAAAGCAGGTGACCTTGAGTTAGGCAGGAAGCCAACTGGTTGATCATGGCTCTCACCTCATAAAAAGAAGGCAAGGAAAAGCTACCTTTAAAAAAAATATTGCCACTATGGAGTCCACGTAACCCAGGTCAAATATAAAATTGAAAATGAATACAGCAATAGAGAGGGATGAAGGAAGGAGAAGAGAAATGGAAGAGAGAAGGAAGGCGAGAGAGGGGAGGAAGAGAAGGGAGGAGGGAAGGGAAGGGAAATTAGAGTAGGAGTAAGGGTAAGAGAGGGAGGAAGAGAGGAGGAGAAGGAGAAAGGAAGGGGAAGTAGGGAGGAGAAGAAGAGGAGGGAAGAGAAAGTAAGAAGGAAAGAAAAGAGAGAAGTGGAAGGTTTGATGAGAAAGATTGCTGTACAATAAAAAAGATGAAATGGAAGAAAGGCAACCCCAAACAAATATAAAGATATTAAGATAAAGAATGAATTGTTTAAAAAATAAAAGAGAATAAATATGAATATATAGCAATCATTAGAATTTAAGGGCAAATGAAGATGTTGTTTATGTAAGCAAGCATAGAAATATTGAGACATGATAAAAGAAAAGGGGAAAAAAGATTTTGGCAAAAACTGTAATTGAGTAAAATGTATTTGAATTTGATCAATTGTATAAGATAAGATATGGCCAATACTCTGTTGAAAAAAAGATGTGAGTAAATGTGTGTGGGGTGGGGGGGACCAATAAAACTTGTTTTTAAAAAAAATATTGCCAAGGAAACTACAAGGGCTCACTCAGGCCATTGTCAGTAGTCAAGGCAGACTTTGTGACATTTTCAAATAGGGTAGGTCAGAAGATTGTGAGTAACTCCTAATTTAACCATCTTAATTTTGACTTACTCTCCATTTAGATATGAGCCAGCCATGTGCAGCAGCTGCCAAAAAAGCCAACACAGTTCTAGGCTGCATAAACAGAGGGATAGAATCAAGATCACGCGAAGTGTTAATACCACTTTATAAGGCCTTGGTAAGGCCACACTTGGAATCCTGCATCCAGTTTTGGTTGCTACAATATAAAAAAGATGTGGGGACTCTAGAAAGAGTGCAGAGAAGAGCAACAAAGATGATTCGGGGACTGGAGGCTAAAACATATAGAGAACGGTTGCAGGAACTGGGTATGTCTAGTTTAATGAAAAGAAGGATTAGGGGAGACATGATAGAAGTCTTCCAATATCTCAGGGACTTCCACAAAGAAGAGGGAGTCAAGCTCTTCTCCAAAGCACCTGAAGGCAGGAGAAGAAGCAATGGGTGGAAACTAATCAGGGAGAGAAGCAACTTAGAACTAAGGAGAAATTTCCTGACAGTGAGAACAATTGATCAGTGGAACAACTTGCCTCCAGAAGTTGTGATTGCTCCAACACTGGAAGTTGTTAAGAAGAGGCTGGATAACCATTTGTCTGATGTGGTGTAGGATTTCCTGCCTGGGCATGGGGTTGGACTAGAAGACCTCCAAGGTCCCTTCCAACTCATTCTATTCTATTCTATTCTATTCTATTCTATTCTATTCTATTCTATTCTATTCTATTCCGATTTTAATCCTATTTAACTTTGCACCAGTTAGTATTTGCTTGATGATAAACGAACGTGTTTGATCTGGCCTGGTTCCATCTTTCCTGTTGCAAACCTTTGCAACAAATCATAACACTGATGAAAATAGCCAAGGACACCTTTTACTGAATTAGCTTTTATTCTTTTGCCATCTGTCTCATTTGAAATGGATTTTTTTTTTTTTTGGTCAACAGTACAGAAGCAAAATTAGAGAACTTTTTTTTAAAAAAAATATTTCAAGCCATATTGTTATTTTGTATGAAGAAAATAAATGAGTCAGATAATCCGCTGATGCATTCCCTTCCCATCGCCCAACTATTTGGATGCCTCTTATTCATCAGATTCTAGATTGTTTACTCTTACAATACCTAACGCTTGTTTCTACATGCTCAGAAATGATTTAAGTAGAATTGGAAAATCTGAAGACAGAACGGATGAAAGATGGAAGAATGGTGAAAACCCTGAAGCATAATCTCAAACTATTTCCATAAAAGGCAGAGGGAAGGGAGAGGAGAGGAGAGGAGAGGAGAGGAGAGGAGAGGAGAGGAGAGGAGAGGAAAGGAAAGGAAAGGAAAGGAAAGGAAAGGAAAGGAAAGGAAAGGAAAGGAAAGGAAAGGAAAGGAAAGGAAAGGAAAGGAAAGGAAAGGAAAGGAAAGGAAAGGAAAGGAAAGGAAAGGAAAGAAGGGGAAGGGACAGGAAAGGAAAGGAAGGGGAGGGAAGGAAAGGAAAGGAAAGGAAAGGAAAGGAAAGGAAAGGAAAGGAAAGGAAAGGAAAGGACAGGGGAGGGGAGGAGGGGGGAGGGGGAGGGGAGAGGGGGAGGAGGGGGAGGGGAGGAGAGGAGAGGGGAGGGGAGGGGAGGAGAGGAAAGGAAAGGAAAGGAAAGGAAAGGAAAGGAAAGGAAAGGAAAGGAAAGGAAAGGAAAGGAAAGGAAAGGAAAGGAAAGGAAAGGAAAGAAGGGGAAGGGATGGGAAAGGAAAGGAAGGAAAGGAAAGGAAAGGAAAGGAAAGGAAAGGAAAGGAAAGGAAAGGAAAGGAAAGGACAGGGGAGGGGAGGAGGGGGAGGGGAGGAGGAGGGGGAGGGGAGGGGAGGAGAGGAGAGGAGAGGAGGGGAGGGGAGGGGAGGGAGAGGAAAGGAAAGGAAAGGAAAGGAAAGGAAAGGAAAGGAAAGGAAAGGAAAGGAAAGGAAAGGAAAGGAAAGGAAAGGAAAGGAAAGGAAAGGAAAATTCAGTCATGAATGAAATTTGTGGGTTTTTTTTTCCTTTGACTAATTCTTCCTTATTAGTGTCTTTGTCTGAAATCAATGTTGCACTAATTATATTTTTAGCTAAATGGGATGTACTTATGAAAGAGCCTGAGTGGCGCAGCAGACTAATGCTACTGTTAGAAGTAGTATTTAGCTTCCAGCTGCCTGCAATTACTGCGAGTTCAATTCTCACCAGGCTCAAGGTTGACTCAGCCTTCCATCCTTTCTAAGGTAGGTAAAATGAGGACCCGGTTTGTGGGGGCAATAAGCTGACTTTGTATAAAATATAGAAAAATATGAAGGCTATTGCTTAACGCATTGTAAGCCGCCCTGAAGCCTCCGGAGAAGGGCGGCAAATAAATAAATAAATAAATAAATAAATAAATAAATAAATAAATAAATAAATAAATAAATAACCTACCTGGTCAAACGCTGGCTATCTCACAAACACACACCCACACACACTTTTGCACACTTTGGGCATTTCTCTAGACCTCTTATGTAAATGGAAAGTACCAAATGGAAAATGAGAGTAGAAAATAGAATCATACGTTGGAAGGGACCTCGGCGGTCTTGTAGTCCAAACCAGAGATGGGTTTCAGCAGGTTCTGATCAGTTCTGGAGAATCGGTAGCGGAAATTTTGAGTAGTTCAGAGAACCGGCAGTAAAAATTCTGACTGGCCCCGCCCCCGTCTATTCTCTGCCTCCCGAGTCCCAGCTGATTGGAAGGGAATGGAGATTTTAGAGTATCCTTCCTATGCCACACCCACCAAGCCACTCCCACAAAGCCATGCCACTCCCACAAAGCCACACCCACAGAACCAGTAGTAAAAAAAAAAAATTGAAACCAAACCCTGCTCAAGGCTGGAGCCTAGGTGCCATCTCCAGTGAGGTTTTCAAGAATAATTAAATGTGGATGTTGGTGCCCACATTACAAGGAACACCAATCCATCCCAGGGTACATGAAATACCTGGTTTCAAGAAAGATTGGTGTTTGAAGGACATCATGAAGTGCTCCACTTTAAGACTTCACTTGGAAAGTTTGACCAGCAATTTCCAATAACCAGATGAAATTTCAGTGCAAATTCAATCCTAATTTCTAATTTCTTCCAGTTAGTTCTTGGAAGCAGTGGTTGTGGCCTCAACACAACGCAAAAAAAAAAAAAAAAAAAACCACTTTTGACCGGCCAATGTCACAATGATGTGAATTACATTGTCTCCCTGGTGTGATACCCATTCTCACCCCCTACGGGATTCTAGACCATAATTGCATAGCTGATTGAGAGGGAGTAAGAAGAATCGTGAATGCATAAGGCAGGAATTACATTTTACAGTATCGTTTGATGGTCCGTTTAGTTCCATCCATCTACTCTTCGTTGCACAGGTACCATCTGAGGGACAACACCAATCACACAGACCAAATTGCAGAGCATTCATTCCAAATTGGGTGGCCGAAGGAGAATATCATCAGACGTGTGAGCATATCTTGAATATAAAATAAAGTGTTAACTTATCTATAGGCTAACCAAAGATTTCTACACCACTGGACTGAGGATCAACTTTAGCAATAGCACTTGGACTTGGACAGTGCTTTACAGCCTTCTCTAAGCAGTTTACAGAGTCAGCCTCTTGCCCCCAACAATTTGGGTCCTCATTTTACCCACCTAGGAAGAATGGAAGGCAGGGGTGAAATCCAGCAGGTCCTGACAGGTTCTGGAGAACCGGTAGCCGAAATTTTGAGTAGTTCGGAGAACCGGCAAATACCACCTTTGGCTGACACCAAATTGGGGTGGGAATGGAGATTTTGAAATATCCTTTCCCCAGGAGTGGGGAGGGAATGGAGATTTTCCAGTATCCTTCCCCTGCCATGCCCACCACACCATGCCCACCAAGCCACTCCCACAGAACCAGTAGTAAAAAAAAATTAGAATCCCACCACTGCCACTGATCCGATCTCTGAGAGAATACTAAGGCAGTGATTAACAATGGTGAAATTCTGTTCTTAAGAAATTCTTAGAGAAAGTAGTAAAAAAAATTGGATTTCACCACTGATGGAAGGCAGAGTCACCCTTGAGCCTGGTGAGATTTGAACTGCCAAATTGCAGGCAGCTGGCAGTACTGCACTCTAATCACTGCACCAACTTTAATATTCCACTTAATCCTATATTATTCAAATAATCCGCTCAATCAAAATTAATGAGATCTACTGTATTTTTATAACTTTGTTGTTGTTGTTAGTTGCAAACCCATGTCTGACCCATCATGACTCTATGGACAATGTTCCTCCAGGCCTTCCTGTCTTCTACCATCCTCTGGAGTCCATTTAAGCTCACGCCGACTGCTTCAGTGACTCCATCCAGCCACCTCATTCTCTGCCGTCCCCTTCTTCTTTTGCCCTCCATCTTTCCCAGCATTAGGTTCTTCTCCAGGGAGTCCTTTCTTCTCATTAGGTGGCCAAAGGATTTGAGTTTCCTCTTCAGGATCTGTCCTTCTAAAGAGCAGTCAGGGTTGATCTCCTCTAGGACCGACCGGTTGGATCGCCTTGCAGTCCAAGGGACCTGCAGGAGCCTGTTCCTAGTGTACGTATGAGAAGAGCTGCCAGAAGGCAAGAGCAGCTACAGCAAAGAGGACGACTTGGGAGTAGGGCCAAGAAATGATTGGCCCCTCCCATAAGCCTTAAAAGACCAGCAACGACTCTTGGGCTCTTTGTCAGAAAAAAAAAAACATTGATAGTCTTGCTGCACTTATCTCTTGTCGGCGTCTTCTGCTTCTGAACTTTTGCCAAGAGAAGCCTTTGGCAGTTTACCCAATTATACCAAGGTTGGTGATTAGACTGAAGAATTTGTGTTATGAAGAATTTGTTTTAATTTAGTTTGGACTACGCTGAGAATGAGTTAATTCTCAGCTGTTCTAATAACGTCTGTTTGTTTTGGAACTGTTTGCGTCGATTACTACCTCCTTGGGCCTGGGTCACAACACTGAAGCTGGAACCTCCTTTGTTCTCCCACTGAAACTCCAACACCTCAAATAACATTAATATCCAAAAAATGTAGGATTGCAAACTTTTCACTTCTCCCATTTCATTTCTCTGACCTAATTCTTCCTCTAATAAGGTGAACCATTCAACTTCCTTAGGTTTCAACTGCAACCCGGAAAAACAGATTTGGGTTGTTGTTGTTTTTTACCCTTTCGAATTTTCCACACTGTGATTTTTCAGCAATGTTCTTCTGACAAATTTGGAGATTTCTAAAGGTTCTCCAATAAGTGAATACACAACGGAGGACATATTTTCCTGAGTGAAGGACAGTTCATCTATGATTTCTCAATGTCTATCCTCTGTTAGATGCAGCTTGAAGGAAATATTGGATCCCTGAAATGCATCATTTTTCAAAAGATATAACAATGTCTGCTCAGTGCCTTATGAGAAGCCCATGGGACTTGGGTAGACATGCAACAATTCTCCAGCCTAGAAGACCAGTTAATACTCAGTGATTTTCTTCAAAATTGGAAATTATGAAAACCCGCCGAAACATTTTTTTAATTTTTTTTAATTTATTTATTTCGTCAAGCATGTATTTTATGACAGATACAAGTGTAAACCTAATTATAAATACATGAAAAGGATACAAATAAAAGAAAACATTAGGACAGGGACAGTAGGTACGCAGGTGCAATTATGCACGCCCCTTACAGACCTCTTAGGAATGGAGTGAGGTCTCCAGTAGACAGTCTAAGGTTAAAGTTTTGGGGATTTGGGGAAGAAACCACAGAGTCAGGTAGTGCATTCCAGACACTGACAACTCTGTTACTGAAGTCGTATTTTCTGTAGACTAGTTTGGATCAGTTTACCATGAGTTTGTATCTATTGTGTGCTCTTGTATTGTTTTGGTTGAAGCTGAAGTATTCATTGGCTGGTAGGACATTGTAGCAGATGATTTTATGTACTATGCTTAGGTCAGACTGAAGACGGCGAAGTTCTAAATTGTCTAAGCCCAAAATTTCGAGTGTGGTGGCATAAGGTATTTTGTTTTCTTTGAAGACATTTCATTTCTCATCCAAGAAGCTTCTTCAGCTCTGAGTGGACGGTGGGGAATGGAAGGATTTATATTCCTTGCAGACAGCTGGTCATTTGCGTTCTTTTAGCAAGTTGTTAAGGCCACTTAGAGGTTTATCTGTGTCATCAGGATTGCCTGAGTGGTGCAAATGGTTATGGAACCTTCTTGGAACTGTTGAAAGGACTGTGTTGCAGACTGGAGATACGTAGATGATGTCGTATCCCTCCCCCTCTGTTGAGAGAGAGCTGTTAAATTTTGACATAGATAGCCTCTTTGAACCCTCTTTCAAACCAGCAGTCTTCTCTGTCTGACACATGGACTTTGCTGTCTTCAAAAGAGTGGCCTTTGTCTTGTAAATGCAGATGAACTGCTGAATCTTGTCCTGATGGGTTTCTTCTCCTATGTTGTGCCATGTGTTCCTGAATTGGTTGTTTTGTTTCCCCAATGTACAGATCTGCACATGGCTCACTGCATTGTACTGCATATACCCCATTGCTCCATAAAACACTTGGGAAGCATGCAAATATGAACTAAACAGGCCTAGCAAACAGGTAGCCAAAATTCTACTCTGCATTAACATTGTAGCCTCCTGGCTAATATAACATCACCATGTGCTAAATAAGTAACCACACTTTCATCCGTGACTGCCCACACCTTTAATTTTACTTACATCCCACCTCCCCGAGCAACTAACATAGGCATTATTTGTTCAATGTTCTTTCAAAACACAAGTTGTGATATATCTGTACAGAATCAGTTTGTATGCAATACTCTTATAAAGCAGAGGTGAACATCGATATGCCCATTTATATGAAGGAAACTGTAAGAGCCACAAGGGAGGGACATTAAATCTATACATTGTGTTTGAATCTCTCTAAAGTTTATTCAAAGGTACCTGATTTGGTTCAACGTTTTTGAACAGCTACAGAGATTCAATTCAAAGATTTGAGTGGGAAGGCTGGTTCGATAAACTCGCCTTTGAAAAACGATGCCTTAAAAATCAGTCCTTTGAAGCTCCCCATAGTGCTAGAACTTATGCTCTGCATTGTAATATTTTTGAAAAAAATCTCTTTCCGAGACTTTCCTCCTTCTGTTCCTTGACATTGTTCACATTTATAGTCAATTAAGTCAGATTGACACAGATTGCTATAGAAATGCAAACAAAGGAAGAATTATTGGCAGTCTATCTCATTTCAGTCTAGTGCACATATTAATTTCATCCAGGCTTTTGCCATCTGCTCAAGACCGACTTTTAAAATATAAGATAAAAAAAACCCCACAAATATGCATCTGGAAAGGGCATGAATCCATGGGCAGAGAGTGTAACTTCACAATATGCTCCACTGTACAGCACCCAAAAAGCTAAATTCGCAGGTTTAAATTTCAGTTGAAATGACATAGGATTAACTATAAGAACTGGTGGGACACAAGTGCTGTGTTTGGTATGAAATATAACAAAATAACATTGGATCCATGTTGATTTGGTGCAAAAAAACCCCCCTGTGTTCCACTTAATTCCACCACTTTCATATTAATATTATATTTAAGAGAGCTGCGGTGGTGCAGTGGTTAGAGTGCAGTACTGCAGGCTACTTCTGCTGCCTGCCGGCTGCCTGCAATTTGGCAGTTCAAATCTCACCAGGCTCAAGATTGACTCAGCCTTCCATCCTTCCAACGTGGGTAAAATGAGGAGCCGGATTGTTGGCGGCAATAGGCTGACTCTGTAAACTGCTTAGAGAGGGCTGTAAAAGCACAATGAAGCAGTATCGTGTTTCCCCAAAAATAAGACTGGGTCTTATATTAATTTTTGCTCCAAAAGATGCATTAGGCTTTATTTTCTGGTTAGGACTTATTTTGGGGGACGTATGGTACTAAATGGACCCATCTGGCTGACAATCTTAACTGGGGCATCCTGAAAAATTGTGCTAGGACTTATTTTCTGGTTGGGTCTTATTTTTGGGGAAACAGGATATTCAAGTCTAAGTGCTATTGCTAAGAGAGTCAGTTTAGCAGTTAGCATATCAAGCTAAAAACTGGGAGATTGAAAATGCTACTTCTGCCTCAAGCACAAAACCAGCTGAGTGACCTTGGGCCAGTCACTTTCTCTCAGCCCTAGGATGGAGGTAATGGCAAATTGCTTCCAGCGAAATCTTATCAGGCAAACTGTAGGGATTTGTCCAGTCAATCTCTGAGAATCAGATACAATTGAATGGAAGAAATATACTATATTTAGTGGGGGTTTTTTAGTTTAATTTAGTTTTATTTGATTTGTATACCGCCCTACTCCCGAAGAACTCAGGGCGGTGAACAGCCACAGGATAAAAAACATAAATACAAAATTTAAAACTGAATAAAATCGAATTAAACAATTTGGCTGAAGACAGATTTAAAACACCCCAATAAATTAAAAACGAATTAAAATTTACATTTTAAAAAGGGAAAAAGGGAAACAGTTAGGCCAGGCCAGCCTGATGGAATAAAAAGGTCTTGAGAGCACAGCGGAAGGTGCATAGATCCGGGATCCTCCGTATCTCCAGGGGGAGCTCATTCCCGGTGGTGGTGGATTTTATTATCTGTTTCTGTATCACAATCTTTCAAAAATTATCAACAGGAATAAAGTACCCTGTTTCCCCCAAAATAAGACATCCCCTGATAATAAGCCCAATCAGGCTTATTATCCCCCGTGCTCCCCCCACTTTTCGCATTGTGGATCAAGAGCCTTTCTAGGAGCCTTGGGAGGGCAAAAATGGCCTCCCGCCCTGGAAGCCCTCCAGAGGCTGGAAATACGCCATTTGCCAACTTCCGGTGGGACCGCATGTGTGCCGGAGCTGAGCTCGCGTGCCCACCAATATGGCTACATGTACCACCTGTGGCACATGTGCCATTGGTTCGCCATCACTGCCCTAGAGCTAGCCTGACATTACTGCAACCAACTTCCTTTAGTAAAAGAATCTTTTGTTTCAACCTGATGGAATCGAGGGTCTTTCTTTCCTATGGGCCTGGGTTGGGACAGGCCTGACATTACTCAGAAAAGACATGTTGAAATCAGACCTTGTACATTCCCAATAGATGAGGGGTATCAAACCTGGGTCATCACGGCAGCATCACGTGACGTATTATGACTTTTTCCCCCTTTGCTAAACTGGGCGTGGGCGTGGCCAGCGCGTGATGCATCTGCTACAGGTTCGACACCTCTGCTATAGATCTTTGACTCCTGCAGCCCAGGGGTGGGTTCTAATTTTTTTTACTACCAGTTCTGTGGGCATGGCTTATTTTGTGGGTGTGGCTTGGAGGTCATGTGACTAGGTGGGCGTGGCTAGCTGGTCAGAGTCATTTCTGGAAGGTCCTCGCACTTACGACCAGTCCTCACACTTACGACCCGACTCATTTGTTTGCTTTTAACACTGATCAGCTGTAGGACGGCCCTTTGAAGCCCCGCGGCAAGAGTTTAAACAGTTTTTTTCCCTCTAGTCATCAGCTGGGACTCAGGAGGCAGCAATAGATTGGGGGTGGAACCAAATAAAAGATAAGAATAATGTGAGGGGGTGGGGGGGCAGGGGGGAGAACCGGTTCAGTGACATCATATCGTCACCGAACCGGACCGAACCGGGAGGAACCCACCACTGCTGCAGCATGAACTAATCCACTGGTTGAGAAATTTACTCCTGGGTTTATTTCATGTAGTAAAGAATGTCTGTCAGCCTTTTGATTAAAAATGAAAAGAGCTGAAAGATTGTTTATAAATATACCTATTGTCAGAAGAATAATCTGGGGTTCCAGCTTGAGCCAGGATTGTGCAGAATAAAAATGAGATCCGGACAGCTGTGAGGAAAGAAGAAATATTTATTCCTAAAAACTAACAGTTTGCCTCAGGGGCCGCTGCAGAGAAATGGGGAAAAGTGACACAGTTAAATAGCTCCATGTCCTGGGTGTGGAAATGCCTATTCTAGGGTGACACTTGAGGGGCATGTCTGTAAGTAGGTATGTTTATTCTTGTGAACGTGAAGTTCCACTCTGAAATCTAATTTAATTAACTCTGTTTGTGGTTACAGACCTTATCCTTTGATATGTGGATTGGGTCTGGTAAATTATTTGCGGGTTTGAGAAAGCTTGAGTAAAGATTTTCCCCCTGTTTGCTATTTTTACTTGATTGATTTAGTTTCAGCTTGACTACCGATTATCTGATTATCTGATTCTCAGTCCACTTTGGATTCTGTTAGTGTTTTAAGGAAAGATGGAAACAGTATAAAGAATAAAATGTATTTTGATATAAAACTCCTCACACACTATTACTTTCCCTACCCATCTCAGACACTTCTCAGAGGACCTTATCGGAGATACAAAAAAAGATCCACAATATAAAAACCAAGGAGATGTGCAGATGTCAAAATAACTCAGATTTTATTTATTTACTTACTTACTGGCTTGTTTGTTTGTTTATCATTTCATTCCTGAAGACTTCAGTTAGGTTGACATCTAACTAAGTCCACTTGTTTCAAGTAGTCATTTGTTGGCCTTTATAAAATACACAGGAAAAAAAATGCTGAATCTTCAGAAACTTTTTCTTTCTAGATTGAAGCAACTTGTGAGACGGAGGCCAAGACGCTGAAGACAGACAGACAGACAGACAGACAGACAGACAGACAGACAGACAGACAGATGAGAGAGAGAGAGGGAGGGAGGGAGAGAGGGAGAGTGGGAGAGAGGGTGATGATATGTAGAGATAGATAGACAGACAGACAGACATAAACACATAATGGATAGATAGATAGACAGACAGACAGATAATGGATGATAGATGGATAGACAGATGATGGATGATAGATAGATAGATAGATAGATAGATAGATAGATAGATAGATAGGCAGAGAGACAGAGAAGGACAGACAGACAGATGATAGATAAATGATAGAAGATAGATAGACAGACAGACAGACAGACAGACAGATAGATAGATAGATAGATAGATAGATAGATGATAGATGATAGAAAGAGATAGATAGACAGACAGACAGATAAACACATAATGGATAGATAGATGGACAAAGACAGATAATGGATGATAGATAGATAGATAGATAGATAGATAGATAGATAGATAGATAGATAGATAATAGATAGATAGATGATAGATAGATAATAGATAGATGATAGATAGATAGATAGACAGACAGACAGACAGACAGAGGACAGACAGACGATAGATAAATGATAGAAGATAGATAGATAGATAGATAGATAGATAGATAGATAGATAGATAGATAGATGACAGAGACAGATAGATAGACAGACAGACAGATAATGGATGATAGATAGATAGATAGATAGATAGATAGATAGATAGATAGTAAGTAGATGGTAGATGGATGGATGGATGGATGGATGATAGATAGATAGATAGATAGATAGATAGATAGATAGATAGATAGTAAGTAGATGGTAGATGGATGGATGGATGGATGATAGATAGATAGATAGATAGATAGATAGATAGATAGATAGATAGATATGATTTGTTGTCTAGGTATAAGTGCAAGGAATTCAGCAGAAACAGTGGCCACCTACGCAAAATGGAAAGGGAGCCTTAGACTATGATTGGATGGAAAATTCAACGTGAATGAATTAAGGTTTCCACTCCCTCGGGGAGTGCAAAATGCTTGAGAACTGTTTCTCAAACAAATTCACACCTGTCTTGGCTAATAAGGCTTTTGAAAGTTGATTTTGAAACTCATTATCGCAAACAGAAATAAGATTAAAAGGAATGAGTCCGCATACCGTACGGAGTCCCTGTTGCGTCCTTTAGAAATGTTTGCCTACCTTAAAAAGTGTTTGCCCGCACTTTGCTGCTTATTTATTAATTACCTTTCTATTCAGTTGAGTTGAGTTGAGGATAAGCCACCTTCCAAGTAGATTTGAACCCAGATAGACCCATTCATATTGGTACCACCTTCACCAAGGCATCGTTCATACTCCTAGAGCAGCAGTCCCCAACCTTTCTGATTTGGCAGCCTGGGGGAGTGGGGAAGGGAACTGGGCCATATGACTGGTGGGCCGACATACACCTGACCGCATGCAACCCAACTTATGAGAGGGGTGGGCCAACGCACGCATACATGTATGCACAACTTGACTTGTGCAAGGCCGGTTGTAAATCAGTTATGGCCCGGTAGTGGATCAGAGCCCGGGGCTTAGGGTCCCCTGCCCTAGACAGTTTACTAATGCAATATTGATTAGCTGAAAACCAGGGATAAATAGAGTAGAATAGGGTAGGGTAGGGTGGGGTGGGGTGGGGTGGGGTGGAGTGGAGTGGAGTGGAATGGAATGGAATAGAATAGAATAGAATAGAATAGAATAGAATAGAATAGAATAGAATAATGGAAAATAGACTAGACTGGACTGGACTGGACTGGACTGGACTGGACTGGACTGGACTGGACTAGACTAGACTAGATTAGACTAGAACAGAACAGAACAGAACAGAATAATGGAAAATAGACGAGACGAGACGAGACGAGACGAGACGAGAAGAGAAGAGAAGAGAAGAGAAGAGAAGAGAAGAGAAGAGAAGAGAAGAGAAGAGAAGAGTTGGAAGGGACCTTGGAGGTCTTCTAGTCCAACCCCCTGATTAGGCAGGATACCCTACACCCCTTCAGACAAATAGTTGTCCAATCTCTTGGACAGACCTTTAGGTTTATCTGTGTCCTCAGGGTCATCTAGAAGGAACTAGAAGCACCACTCAGGTGACCCTGATGACACAGATTAACCTCCAAGTGCTTCAAGGACCCTCTAAAAGGATGCAAATGACCAGCTGTCTGCAAGGAATATAAATCCTTCCATTCCCCACCTTCCTGTCAGAGCTGAAGAAGCTTCTTGGATGAGAAGCGAAATGCCTTCAAAAGAAAAAAACAAGAAAGTCCAGTTGCCTCCTGAAAAAGCACCTTTGATACTAAGGCTGAGAAACAATGATTGGCCTAAGGCCACTCAATCAGCTTCTGTGCCTAAGGAATGATTAGAAAGTGGGCCTCTCTCCTCCTAACCACACTCCAAAAAAGATACTTGAAGCCTTAGAAAGAGAACAGAGAAGAACAATAAAGATGATAAGGGGTGTGGAGATTAAACCGTATCATGAGTGGAAATTAGATATGTTTAGCCCAACAAAGAGGAGGCTTACGGGACACATGATAGCCATCTTGAACTAAGGAGGAATTTCTTGACAGGGAGAATGATTAATCAGTGAGAACAGTTTGCCTCCTAGAATTGTGGGTACTGCATCGCTGGAGGATTTCAAGAAAAGATTGGACAACCATTTGTCTGATGGCATCAAGACTCCAACCTTGGGAAAGGCGTTAGAGTAGAAGACCTCCAAGATCCCTTCCAGCCTTCTATGTTTCTATGAACCCATCTCCTTAATCCTACACCATTGTGATTCAGAGGGAGGGGGGAGGGGGGAGGGAGGGAGGGAGGGAGGGAGGGAGAGAGAGAGAGAGAGAGAGAGAGAGAGACGTGGACTAGTGATGAACTAGATAGATAGATAGATAGATAGATAGATAGATAGATAGATGGATGGATGGATGGATGGATCGATGGATCAATGGATCGATGGATTGATGGATGATAGATAAAGAGAGAGGGAAGATGATGGATGGATGAGAGAGAAGCTCTTATTATTTTTTTTATTATTTTAATGACCCTGTAATCCCTTGCATTGGGGTGGAGTGAGAGTGACTGAATGGACCTGAGCATTTGCTGGCTGGATGCCCTTCCTGATGCCTACACAGAGCTCACAGCAGACATTTTCCCTTTTTGCCCAAGAGAGAGAAATATCTGCTGGTACCTAGGATCAAGCTCACAGCCTCCTGATTGTGAAGCGAGAGCTCCACCTCTAGGCCACCACGCCGCTCAGAGAGAATAACCCTTAATATTAATATTATGAGATTAATATTAAGTGGACCATTTATTCCAATCGCACGCAAGGGGCTTTGGTGAGTAATTGAGTTGTCTTACATTTGATATTGACCTAAAAACCTAACTAAATGGACTCTTCGCTGTTTCTTTCTTCTGTTCTCATGGAAACATAAATAACCCCAAGAATACAATCTAATTTCCCAACACTTCAATTGTGACTTTTCTCTAGGTAACCAAAAATGTAAAGGTTTCTAACCGCGCTTTTTTTATCTTAACACTATAAACACAATAAACGTGTTGGAAACGGTATACAACCGTTGTACAATAAACCCCTCACAAAGCATTCGACTCCGTAAACGTTATCTATTCTAATTGGGCACTTCAGTGAAATGGAATTCATTGTTAAGAAAGCTAAATTTAACTTTGAAGATTTGAGCTTTCCTTCCTCGGCAGGGAATTGCTGAGTGATACGTCGTTTCTATAAAAAGAAAAGGAACCAGTCTGACAAATTGGACTTTTTCTCTTTTCCTGCTCTTTATTTTGATACATCCAGTCTCGGTATCTGTTTGAGAATTGCAAGGTATTTCTGTGGGACTGCATTTTTGGTGCCTTTTTTATTACCATTTTTCTTAACAACTGTTCAAGAATTTAGCGTAATTAAAAGCAAATGTCGTGTTATTTTGTTTAACCTCCACTTGGTCGGATCTTTTCTATAATATACATATTATTTGGGTAATCCTTGATTTACTACTGTTTGTTTAGTGACCATTTGAAGTTAGAACGGTGCCGAAAAAAAAGTGACTTATGACAGGTTTTCACACTTACAACCATAATAGTATCCTCACGGTCATGTGATCAAAATGCAGACGCTTGGCAACTGGCTCAGATTTATGACGGTCACAGTGAAGATAGGCTGAGATCTCAACAGGCAATCAGCCGTATTGTGATGCCGACCAGAATCCTTCCTTCTTTGCAATTGACAGTTAGTAATAGGGAACCAGAGAAAGCTGGGCCTTTAACACGCAGTCAGGCTGCAGCTAGGATAATGAAGCAGGAGAAAAAACTGCTGCCCTCCAATCAGGACACAGAGTTGCAGGCCAACCAGCATACGTCAGCAGCCGGGAACATAGAAAAGCGACAACTCCGATCTCGCAGCATACCCACAGCTTCTAAACTGAAAGTAGAGGCCCGATGATGACAACTTAGAGAGCTCGTCGAAACTTTGCCAAAAAGAAAACTTTTAAAGTGTTGGTTAGGATTTTAGCCAGAGTTTCAAAAGACCTTACAAAGTGTTTTGTTGGGATTTTGGAGGATTTTAAGCTGGGATTTTAGCCAGGATTTTAAGAATTTCAACTAACAGATTTTTAATGACGCCAGAAAACACCCGAGATTTTAACTTTTTACATACACATACCCATGAAAACTTGAGAAGACTTAAATATGTATATGTATATATAGTATATAGGTCTTTGGTTATTCGGGTTTTCTATATACAACATATGCTATATTCTATATAGTATATGTATATATAGTATATGTATGTGTATATATATATATATATATATATATATATATATATATATATATATATACATACATACATACATACATATGTACATACATACATCTCTCTATTTCTCTTTCATCTATCTCTCTATCATCTATTTCTCTATCATCTATCAATCATATCTATTTATCATCTCTCTCTCTCTCTCTCTCTCTCTCTCTCTCTCTCTCTCTCTATATATATATATATATATATATATATATATATATATAAAATCTATCTATCTATCTATCTATCTATCTATCTATCTCTATCATTTATCTATCATCTGTCTGTCTGTCCTTCTCTGTCTATCTGTCTGTCTATCTATCTATCTATCTATCTATCTATCTATCTGTCTATCTATCTCTATCTATCTATCTATCTATCTATCTATCTATCTCTATCATTTATCTATCATCTGTCTGTCTGTCCTTCTCTCTCTGTCTGTCTATCTATCTATCTATCTATCTATCTATCTATCTATCATCTATCTATCATCTATCTATCTGTCTGTCTATCTGTCTGTCTATCTATCTATCTATCTATCTATCTATCTATCTATCTATCTATCCATCTATCATCCATTATCTGTCTGTCTGTCTGTCTATCTATCTATCCATTATGTGTTTATCTATCTGTCTGTCTCTATCTATCTATCTATCTATCTATCTATCTATCTATCTATCTATCTATCTATCTATCTATCATCTATTTATTATCTATATATCTATCTATGTATCTATCATCTATCTATCTGTCTGTCATCTGCCTGCCTGCCTGCCTGCCTGCACACACACGGACACACACACACCCCTTCCTTAGAAAATTGCTCTACAGAATTCAGACAAAATGTAACGTTTGCTGCCTTTTGGTTTGATTAAGAAATACAAATGGAAAATACTGGGTAACTGTTCTTTGGGGAGCTATATAATTGGAGCATTCAAAATGTCTTCATGCAAACCCTTATGTTGATTAATTGCAACAAGAAGGTATTTAACAATGCAAGCCAAAACCAGTCAACAACCCACTGAATTTTGCTCTCCTAGGTAAAACTGGCTACCCCCTATATCTGATGGACCATATCTGTAACAAGCAATTAATGTAAAATATACAATACATGTCAATTAAATTAATAAATAAACATGTAGCTAATGACGGGCAATTTCACGAATGGAAAGGATTCAGATAATGCAATCCTCTTGTAATCCAACGTTTTCCAGCTGAAATATTTACGGGAAGTCCTTGACTTACAACAGTTCATTTAGTGACCGTTCGAAGTTATAGCACACTAAAAGAAGTGTCTTATGACCATTGTTCACACTTACGACCGTTGCATGGTCATCAAAATTCAGACGCTTGGCAGATTATGAGTTGAATAAATGTTAAATTAGGATTTATTATATAGTTTTATAGTGGAAGGTTGCTTTGAAATGTTATATTAATATACATAAAAGATTTGATTTAAGAGATATGTGTATGTGGGGGAAGAAAAAGGGTAGATTATGAGCAGAAATTGCTAAACTCGAAGATATAATAATATTATTATGCTAAATTAGGAATTATTATATAATGTTATAGTAGAATGTTATTTTGAAATGTATAGTATAAAGGGGATATAATAATATTATTAGAAAGAAAGGGTCAGCATAGGGGGGATGGAATAAGAGGATGTTAAAGTATTATATAATCTGTTATGAATTTGGGTTTTATTTTGAAGAAGCCACAGAGGGAGGGGAGGGGGAGGTGGGGTTAGGGAGGAGGGGGGGGGGAAGGGGGAAAATTTGTATTTGAAAAACTTTTTCAATAAAAAAAAAAATTCAGACACTTGGCCACTGACTCACACTTAAAGATCATTGCAGAATCCCAGGGTCAGGAGATTACAATATTCTGCCAAGCAAAATCATAGGGGAAGTCAGATTCACTTAACAACCTCTCTACTAATTTAACAATCAATTCACTTAATAACGGTGGCAAGAAAAGTCACACAATGGGGCAAAGTCCGCTTAACAACTGTCATGCTTAGCCATGAAAATTGGGGCAATGAAAATGCCTGTATTTCTAAAGCGGGCAAGAGATGATGGAAAGATGATTCCTGCTCCTGATTGCTGTTTTGAACTGCCTTTCCCTAGCTCTCCCTCTTTGTGCCCTTTCTCTTTTCTTGTAGGCAGATGATATGATTAGAAGTTAGACAGGAAAGAAAGAAAAAGCTTTTGAATATAGGGTGATATGATTAAAAGCTAGAATAAGAGATAGAAATAAAGGGAATATTAACATATTACATTTTTAGTTGACAAAATGGAAGTAATAAAGAGAAATAGGTGGAATAATTAAATAATGATAGATTTTAACCTAAGATAGATGTGTCAATGTCATTGGCATCCTTCAGTCTCAAGAGACTATGGTATTCGTGCTCTGGAAAGAGGTCCTAAAACAGCATCTGGTGTGACTAAAATGGCCGATTCGAGAGTGGCAATCCTTTCCACACTGAGGGCAGATACATTCGGTCCCCTGCCCAACCCCCAGATTTCGCTGGTTTCGGGACTGCCTCTTTGCCTCAAGTGTCTCTTCGAATTGGAGAAGGCCATGCTGCGTCTTTAGCCTCCAAGCTGAATGATCGGACGTCAAGGTTTCCCAGTTGTTAATGTCCATTCCCAGGGCCTTTAGGTCCCTCTTGCAGATATCCTTATATCGCAGTTGTGGTCTCCCTCTGAGGCGCTTTCCCTGCACTAATTCTCCATACAGGAGATCTTTCGGAATCTGACCATCAGCCATTCCCACGACATGCCCAAGCCAGCGTAGACGTCGCTGTTTCAATACTGTATACATGCTAGAAATTCCAGCATGTTCCAAGACTGCGCTATTTGGAACTTTGTCCTGCCAAGTGATGCCAAGAATTTATCGGAGACAGCGGATATGAAAGGTGTTCAACTTTCTCTCCTGCCGTGCGTAGAGGGTCCAAGATTCACTGCAGTACAAGATAGATGTGTATTGTAATGGGAATTTCATAAATTGATTGAATGTAATAATAATCCTTAATTTGATCAGTTTTGTTTGTGTTGGAATCCATGGTGCCCGGATGCAACACTGTTCATGCATTGATTTGATATTTTTTTTTAAAAAAATAAAAAACTTTTAAAAAAATAAAAAAATAAAAAAATAAAATGCCTGTATTTCTTCTCAGTTGTTCTGTTATCCTCTTTTAACAACGCAACTCATTCCAGCCCTCCCTAACTTTAGAAGCACAGATTCCAACACAGACTCCTATCTTGCTTGAACGAGCCTGTGGCAGGGATACAACTTGTGAGAAATGGACAAATAGCCTAATGGACCACCAGAGTCCATAGGTCTCAGAAGGATAGCAGGCCCTAAAAAAGCTACATGAACCAACATTTTAGAAGGAAAGATTTCGAAGTGTATCAGAACTATTTGTAATCCTGCTGAGCTGTTGCTGTGAAATGTGATTTTGCAAAGTACCATATTTTTCAGAGTATAAGATGCTCCGGACTATAAAACGCACCTACCTTTTTTAGTGAGGAAAACAAGAAAAAGAAATCTGCCTCTGCCTCCCAGCAATTTTGCCTCGTTGCAGCAAACAGCAAACAGCCTGCTTTACTTTCAGTTTCGTTTTCAGTATACCTTAATTAGCACAAGGAAAAAAAAAAATCTGCTCCCAACAACTTACCTCCTTGCAGCAAGCAGCAGAGGCCTGTGCAAAACAGCTGAGAGCAAAACAGCTGAGAGTCAGGAGGCCGATCCAATCAACTTGTGCTAATTAGGCTGTGCTGGAGCTGAAAGGAGCCGTTTCTTCTTGCTGCTTGCTGCAAGGAGGTAAACTGCTGGGAGGCAGAGGCCAAAGGGTGGGGGCCAGTGGGAGGGAAGGGCTACATTCGGCGTATAAAATGCCCCCAAATTTTCGCCCCCTTTTAGAGGGGAAAAAGGTGCATCTTATGCTCTGAAAAATACGGTACATAGTTTTGAAATATATTTGGAATCAGAACATTGAAACTGTGAGAAATAGGGAACTGAAAGTAGCTGATGGATAGATGTACACGGGTATATGTGGCGACTGTCTGTCAGAAAGAAAGAACAAGGAAGTAAGTTGTGAAATTTATTTATTTATTTATTTATTTTATTATACTTATATGCTGCCCTTCTCCCAAAGGACTCAGGGCAGCTCACAGAATTAGATGATAAGAACAATAAAAATAAACTACTAAAAACAATCAATTTAAAATCTCCCAGTTAAAATCACCCATCAGATCAGCAAATTAGTTGGAAAAGCCATGTCTTCAGGTCACAGCGGAAAGAGCGGAGGTCGGGGGCCATCTGGAGCCCCGTGGGTAACCCATTCCAGAGGGTCAGTGCACCTATGGAGAATGCCCTCATCCTGGGTGCCACCAGCTGACATTGTCTGGCTGATGGCACCCAGAGGAGGGCTGTCCTATGTGAACGCACAGGATGGTGGGAGGCTGGCAGAAGGTGGTCCTGCAAATACCTCGGGCCCATGCCATGTAGGGCTTTGTAGGTAAGTACCAGCACCTTGAAGCGAATCCGAAGGACCACCGGTAACCAGTGCAGCTCGCGCAGGAGAGGTGTAACATGGGAGTAACAGGAAGCTCCCGTAACAACCCACGCGGCTGCATTCTGGACCAGCTGGAGCCTCCGGGTACACCCTGGAGGCTCCATGCAAAATGCAATGCATGCAGAAAGGTATAAAAATAATGTCTTGGGATGAGTTCAGGGCCACTGGCCATAGCTACTCCTTGCTGGACTCAGCTATTGTCTCTGGACCTCATTGCAATGGGTTAATTGATGTAAGTTGTGTTACGATGGTTGCTCATGAAATAAACCTCTGAATCTCAAAGTAAGAATTGCTTATTGTATTGCTGTTTCCTGTTTCTTTTATTGGGATAATTTTTACGACAAACTCTAGGCACTCGTGTGTGTGAGAGAGAGACTGCACAGACACAAGCAAATACACCGACAACTGCTGGAACCATGGGGACCTCTGCTCTTTTCTCTCTTCGGCTAATCAGGCCCTGAAAGAAAACTAATTGTTTTTTTCAGCCACAATTAATGGCAGTTTGCTGAGATATGTTGCCACTTAAGGAGATCAGAAAATCTGCATTCACTCAGCAGAAAGAGAGTGGGGGGGAGAAACTGTCCGTGTTCGTGCAAGAGAAGGACTGTGCACATGGATGTTAAATAGAATAGAATGAGCTGGAAGGCACCTGGGAGGTCTTCTACTCCAGTCCCCTGCTCAAGCAGGAGAACCTATACCAGTGATGGCAAACCTTTTCCGCACCGAGTGCTGAAACCAGAATGTGCACACGCGGGCTCTGGAAACTCGGAGACCAACTGGCTGCTGTGCATACATGCCGACCAGCTGATCTTTGCTTGTGTGAGAGCACCAGAAACCCAAAGATCAAGTGGTCGATGCGAGCATGCACAACACCCAGCTGGACTTCAGGTTTCTGGAGCTCCAGCATGCACAAAGATTAGCTGGCTGTTGCACATGCATGCACCGGAAACCAGAATAACAGCTGGTGATACCGTGCGTTCCCACAGAGAGGGCTCTGTATGTCACCTCTGGCATACGTGCCATCACGGACCTATACCATTTCAGCAGAGGTGGGTTCTAAAAGTTTTTACTACCGGTTCTGTGAGTGTGACTAATTTTGTGGGTGTGGCTTGGTGGTGGTGGGGTAATGTGACTGGGTGGGCGTAGCCAACTTTTTTTTTTTTTTTTTTTTTTACTTTTAAAAGCATTTTTTCTACAACCTTAAGAGGTTGCAGAAAAAAAATGCTTTTAAAAGCCTCTGATGATCAGGCAACTCAACTGGGATCGCCAGAGGCTTTTAAAGGCATTTTTTTTTTCCTTACAACCTCTTCGGCTGAAGATGTTGTAGAAAAAATGCTTTTAAACGCCTCTGATGATCCCAGCTGAGCCGCACGATCATCAGATGCTTTTTTTTTTTTTTTTACTTTTAAAAGCGTTTTTTCGGCCAAAGAGGTTGTAGAAAAAATGCTTTTAAAAGTAAAAAAAAAAAGCCTCTGATGAGGTGGGCGGGGTAAGCGAGTGGTGACCGGGCCGGGGACCAGTTCGGGGGCATGGCCAGCCAATGTTATTACCGGTTCTCCGAACTACTACAAATTTTTACTACCGGTTCTTGTGAATCGGTGCGAACCAGGAGCAACCCACCACTGCATTTCAGACTAGTGACTGTCAGTGGGTGCTGTTTGAACCAAATAGTCAGTCAATCAATCAGAATAGAGCTGGAAGGGACCGTGGAGGTCTTCTAGTCCCACCCTACACCATTTCAGACAAGTGACTGTCCAGTCAGAGGTATGGCCTGGTAAAAAAATATGCAAAAGAACCAGAGATCTAACAGAGAGGAAGTCCTGATCACAGAGATATTCTTATATTTATTCTTTTTCTTACATTCCACCCAGCCAGGCTGGCACATAGGAATCACCCAGCATACAGTAGATAAGATATCAAGATGTTCTTAGCATATATGGAAGTTCTTTAGGGAAACTGGGTGGTCCCTAGCTGTTGTGGCCCGTCAGCGGCCTGTGTGGATTGTAGCTGATTCTGACAAAGAGGAGGCTGGTGTGGTGCTGCGCCAGCAGCCTGTGCAGCTGACACTTGAGTCAGATAATGAGAAGGCTGGAGAAGATGTGGTGCCAGAGGCGGCCTTCAGAACTTCCAGAAGCTCCTTTAAGTGAAGAGGACGAAGAAGAGGAGCCTTTTTTTGATGCACGGGCACACAGAGCTGCCAAAAGGCAGGAGTGGCTCCTCAGGAGGAGGTCTCCTCAAGAATAAGGCTTGGGGCTAATTGGACACTCCCTTAGCCTATTTAAGGAGGAATGCCGACTGAAGCAAGTTGTAGGGAACAACTTTAATTCACTCTCCTTCGCGTCTGGATTGTCTGTAAATTGCTTCTGGGCTTTCTGCCAACTATAGTAAGATTGTGATTACTTTATCTTTGGTTTCTTGTAGGCTGTTAAGTAAGTTTATTAACAGCCTTTGTTTGAAAAAGACTGAGTAAACTTAGTAAATTTAGTTTGGTACTGACTTGTGTATGCCATATTCTTTGGGATCCGTAGCTGGGGCAGAACACTAGCATTTCAAGACATTGACTGGGTGTTCCTCTGCGGGTGCCCAGAGATAAGGGTGCCATCTGTAAATACACACCTTCCAAGCTCTCCCCTGAATTGCGGTCAACAAGTCTCTTCTTGAAAACCTCCAGTGCAACTTTGAATTTGGGTTTTACCAATTAGCTAGGTTTGTTGTTATAAAAATGGCTAGTTTATAATACTACTGTGGGAAGCCCCCCACCCACCCTTAGAAGAATGAAATATTTTGAGGACTATTTAACAAGGCAGAATAGTATATTTCCCTAAATGAGAAATAGAGAAACATGGTTTTTTTTAGAGGCAGGAAGCAGCCCCACTTTCCCTGCCCCCAAGCAGAAACTGAGCAGGCCAGCTTTTAGAAATGCAGATTTGGTAATCCATTCAAGACAGGATATTTTGAAACAAAGGCAGAATGGTAGGATTAGAAGCAGCCCCACAGGCAAGATCCAAAACAGGACAAAAGTCATTAAGCCACAATAAGAATTGCCCAGAACTCTTTCAGAACACAGGCTCTTTCATTGCACCATCCCAGAGCAGTTGAAACTTCAAACCAGGGAACTCAGATAAACCATAAACCAGAGGCTGACCAGATTAGCTCAGAGAAACACCTTTGCATTTCCTCTTTTGCGTATAAAGCCAGCTATGACCCCTACTTGACCCCATAGGAATCTGACAACAGGCAATAGAATACATGCTCTTGCACAGGAACAGGAAGCTCAGGTGCAAAGCCCAAAGAAGGTATAAACCCCCCCACTCTCAACTCCATTTTGTCAGCTGCCTACAAACCCACGTGGTTCTGCTTCATCATAAACCAACTTTCCAATCAGCCTCCATGTTTCCAGTGTCTTTCTCCCAGCATGGAACTGAACCAGATGGAGATTTCTTCCAACACTACGTAAAAGGAAAAATTTGAGGTTTGATGCTATTATCTTATTAAAGATAATAGCACCAAAAGGGGTTGGGAGTTAATGGCTTTTCTATCTTTTTTTCCTTTTGCCCTACACTTTTATCTTCCCTCCCTTATTTTCCTACTGTTTTCTTTTGTATTTTATATATATTTTTTATTGAAAACTTTTATAAGAAATATAAACAATTTTCTCCCTCCCACCCTTTCCCTCTCCCCACATAAAAAATTTTTTGTACATTTTCTTATACATAATAAATCCTACATATACATGTTTCCCTTAAAGAAAGCATTAAAATAAGACATTTTAATTACATTCAGAGTTGCTCTTCTTCTCTTTCTGCCCTCATTCCACAACAAACCTTCTTCTCCTCCTTCTTTCTTTCCCTTCCCTCCCTCCCTCCTCTTCTCTCCTACTTTCTCCTGCCTCCTCTCCCACCTCATCCTACTTCCTTTTCCTTTCCCCCACTTCATTCTTCTTTTCCCCCTTCTCACCTTCACTCTACTCTTGTCCCCTTCCCTTCCTCCTCTCCTTTCTTCCATTCCTCTCCCTCCCTCTCCTCTTCCTACCCTCTCCTCCTGTCTCCTTTCTAACTTCTTTGTATTTTATATTATAAACAAATAAAGTTTTAGACCTGAAGAAAAAAAAATAAAGCAAAACAATTGGAATAGATTTAATGCCAGATAAACAGAGTACAGACAGACGAGAGAGCTGGTAATATATATATATATATATATATATATATATATATATATATATATATATATATATATATATATATATATATATATATATATATATATATATATATATACACGTATAACGTATCTCTTCATTGAAGTCCGATTAATTCTGAAGCAATTGCTCGGCAATTATTTGTTGCCTCTTTTTCTGAAGAAGATACTTCAAGAAGGCAAAAAAATGAAATCCTCAAAACTCTTTCAATATAAATATATCTACATTTCTTTTTGTTTCCTTATTTCTAAGGAGAACGGAAGTTTGCAGAGAGAGGGGGAGAGCCAATTGCTTAAATGAATACAGAGCTTAAATGGCTATATTCAGAAGTGGTATTCAGCCGGTTCGGACCAGTTTGCCCGAACCGGTAGCAGAAATTGTGGGTGAGCCCACCAACCCTGGCTCTATGCCATCCTATTAGGCACGTTTTTGAGGCCGTGTGCGGAAGGCAGACACGCGAGCAAAGCGCATGTGTGGAAGGCCAGACGCATGCATGGAAGGCAGGCACGCAAGCAAACCGGGCGCATGTGTGCATAAAGTGAGCATACGTGCGCATGGCGAACCGGTAGTAACATAATGTGAAACCTACCGCTGGCTATATATCTCAATGATATCAGTTTGCCATTGTTATTGTGTTGTTATTGTTTTTTTTTTTTTTTAAAAAAAAAAATAAACCTTTGACTATTTCAATGAAGTAACTCTCAAACATTTGAGAGCAAAAAAGAATAAAAGTCAGGGAAGTGTGCGAGCTTCACTGGCTCCCAGTGGTCTTCCGGGTGCGATTCAAGGTGTTGGTTACCACCTTTAAAGCGCTCCATGGCATTGGACCTGGATACCTTCGAGACCGTCTTCTGCCACCAGTAGCCTCCCACCGGCCAGTCCGCTCCCACAGAGAGGGTCTCCTCAGGGTGCCATCGGCCAAATTATGTCGGCTGGCGACACCCAGGGGGAGGGCCTTCTCTGTGGGAGCCCCAGCCCTGTGGAATGAACTGCTCCCGGAAATTCGTAAAATCTCTGATCTCCGTGTGTTTCGCTGTGCCCTCAAAACCATGTTGTTCCGCTAAGCTGGGCTATCAATGTAAAGATTTTAATTGGTTTTAAATGGGATTTTAAATTTGAGGTTTTACAAATTGGGCCTATTATCTAATAATTTTAATTATTTTTTAAATTTTGTCTGTCTTTGTGTTTTTAATTAGGCTGTACACCGCCCTGAGTCCTTCGGGAGAAGGACGGTATAGAAATAAAATAAAATAAAATAAAATAAAATAAAATAAAATAAAATAAAATAAAATAAAATAAAATAAAATAAAATAAAATAAAATAAAATAAAATAAAATAAAATAAAATAAAATAAAATAAAATAAAATAAAATAAAATAAAATAAAATAAAATAAAATAAAATAATAAAATAAAATAAAATAAAATAAAATAAAATAAAATAAAATAAAATAAAATAAAATAAAATAAAATAAAATAAAATAAAATAAAATAAAATAAAATAAAAAATAAATAAATAAATAAATAAATAAATAAAGAAAGAAAGAAAGTAAAACAAAAGATGTGGCACACAATGCACTACAACAAGTAGAATGCAACATGACACAATACGATGAATTTTTTTAAAAAAACCCACAATTATATACATTTCAAGCTCCCTCCAGATTTAAATCATTCAACAGTTTCTGCCTGGAAAAGAAGCATTTACATATTAGAATCGTTGAGGCTAATGCCACAAAATTCAATTTAAGCCTCTCCAAGACAACACATTTGCAAATCGGATGCTTTACCACACATGTTTATTCAGAGCTATTGTGTTAAGTAGATTTTGTTCGGATAGAGAAATAAAACATCTCATTGTCCTATAATATTCCAGTTGCTTATCTCCACGGAAGAGTCAGTGGCTAAGATGCTGAGCTTGTCGATCGAAAGGTCGGCAGTTCAGCCATTCGAATCCCTAGTGCCGTATAACGGGGTGAGCTGAACTCCCAGGAGCCCACCACTGCATCCATCCATCTACTAAGAAATGAACCTAGTATTTCTATCACTTAAACACACATGAAAAAGGTGTCACATAAGCAGATCCAGGGCATCTGTGCTAACAAACCAATTGTCAGCATTCTAATGCTGCCATAAAAAGGAGGAGACGAGGCTTGACTTTTCACCTACTTATTTTCTCTGTAGATAATATCCCCTAGGAGATGGGATGGGAGGGGGGACATTCCTGTTGGGTGAGGTCAGAAGCTGGGGAGACTGACTTGGAAGATGGCCAATGAGAAGATGAGAATTGGGGAACAGAAAGGGAAGGGTTTGGGGTCAGAGGGTTAGTATCGGCTGCGACGAAGTTGGGGCCAGATCTGTCGTACTTAATAAATGGAATATTTCAGCAAAGATTAATTGTTTGGGAGTGCAATTTATTTGAGATGACATCGAAACCTGACACCAATGCAATTCAATTTAGGATTCAGATACCATCAAATTCAAGAGTACGTTCCCTTGAGTGAGTGCAGTCTCTCCAAATTATTAAAAAAAAAAATTCAGTTGGACATCCCACAGGTGCTTTTTCAAGAGGCAAGTGGACTTTCTGGTTTTTCTTTGAATATGTTTTCTTTGAAGAAGCTGAAGAAGCTTCTTGGATAAGAAGCAAAACGTCTTCATAGAAAAACCAGAAAGTCCAGTTGCCCCTTGAAAAAGCACCTTTGGGACAACCATGACCTGGATGACTAGGAATCTCCATAGACATTTAGTGATTAGACAATTGGACATATTCTTAGTGTGAAGCCTACTTACCATGTATTGTGTTATCTGGACTGACACTTTATATATTGATCTTACCCAACTAATCTTGTACACACGGCATGAGACAACACTTACTGGCTTCAGTGAGGAAATGCTAGCACTTTAATCAATATCTCCAGCTGCGTTCTCAAGAAATATCATGTAGATGTTAAGCAGCATGGAGGATAAAACCCCATAGCTAAACTGCTATAGAACAGAGGTCTAATGTACACAAATATGAAACTGGACTGCTGGAAATGTAAATATAAGGATGGAACATTTTATCACATGTGGTGGCAATGCCCCAAAGCAAAGAAATATTGGGAACAGGAAATGGTTACAGGAGATAACAGGAGAACAAACTGAATTTGAAGCTGAATTATTTTTATTAGGAATAATTAATTAAAGGATAAAGAAGCAACTCCAACATATCATTTTACACATAGTAACAGCAGAATGAATTGTTTATGCCCAATGTTGGAAACTTGAAAATATACCAGCCAATGAGAGGATTATACATAAGATACTAGAATGTGCTGAGATGGACAGGCTCACGTTAGAAATGAAAGGCAAGAAAGAAACAGAATTTTATGAGGTGTGGGATAAGTGGTATAAGTGGTTAGAACAGAGAAACAAAAATGTATAGAAATAAATGTAAATAACTGTAAGAGACACATCACACAGTACTGTTAAAAATGTTTATTGTTATGTAAATTGGAAAAATGGAAAGAAGAAAAAAGAACAGAGGTCTAATCTTGTAACTGCATTTTGGCAATCAATCATGCAGAAGATCTATGGAGATCCTCAAGTCAGCAAAGTCAGAAGTTCACATTCTGGACAGAAAAGACCACTAGATTGAAGAGGCCATCTACATTAAGACTGAACATCCCTCTCTCAACAGAGGGGGAAGGATATGACATTACCTACCTCCTGTTTATAACCCAGTTCCAAGAAGTTCCACACCCATTTGCACTATTCAGGTGACCCTCAAGGCACAGATAAACCTCCAAGTGGCCTCAATGCTTCAGAAAAAGTCCAACCAGATAACTGCAAGGAATATAAATCCTTCCATCCTTCACCATTCAGTCAGAACTGAAGAAGCTTCTTGGATGAGAAGTGAAACGTCTTCGAGGAAAAACAAAGGAAGTCCAGTTGCTTTTTAAAAAAACACCCTTGGGACAACTGTTCTGACCCAGCCTTAGCAGAAGCAAGAAACAGACTCCTTGTCACACAAAAATCTGCTTTATTTACCTCTTGTGAATTAATTGCATTCACCCACTGGAAAGTCCAGGCAAGAGTTCTTCAAGGAGTTAACAGCAGTAACAGACCTTATCAGTTCCTTGTGATAATTGCAAGGCCGTGAGCTCCCAGCTGAAAGGTGGCAAATTAAGTTCTTCTGGCAAGCAGTCTCTTTGGCACAAAACACAATGAACAAAATCTTCAGAAATACGAACGGTTGTCTCCTACGATAACCACTCCTCTTTCCTTCTATTTATTCCCTAGCCAGGGAGGGGCCATTCAGCGTCCACCTGTGCTTTGCTTCCCGAGTCGATTCCTTGTCCTCAGTTGTTCTCCTCTCCTAACTGCTCTGTGCATACATGCATCTGGAACAGGCCTCAGCTGTTCTTCCTCCTCACTCATATCAGTCTCCAAAGGAAGCTACCTGTCCGGTGGCTGGGGTATGTCGGACAGCCCTGGCTCTATCTCTGTGTCTGATACAGAACATCCATCAGAGCCTTCCTCAGACTCTAGAGCTGGCCCAAGTTCCTCCCCAACCTCCTCATCGTCTGAGTCTGCCCCCAGCTCTCCTGGCAGCTGGCGGACCACAAGAACAACCATGTAGAACATGCCTAACAAAAGCAGAGTAATCCTAGTCCTTAGTGAGAAATGGGAAGTCTCTCAAAAGGTAGCCCACCCTACAGATGACAGCAAAAAAGTTCTACCAAAATGAGCTTGCCGTAGAACGGGGCTGCTCAACCTCAGTCCATTTAACACGGATGGACTTCAGCATCCATCATCCTGTGGGGGAAATCTGAGAATTGAAGTCCATCCACCTTAAACTTGAGAAAGATTTGCGTCGGAATGGCATCTTTGGCCCAGAAAATGGATTTGGCATTTTTTTTTAGATGGAGTGCAGAGAAAGGTTATCTTTCAGTCAACAGCTGTCCTTCTCGGTTTTATAGCCAGTTTTGAGAAAATTAACCCTGTTGAAGCAAAGGTGAAAAAGTTTGTTTGCTATCTCGCAGGGAAAAGGAAAGAAAAAAACAGTTTAGGAAATTAAATTTCAGAGCAAATGCTAACAAAACAGGTTATCTGGGGAGACAATATTATCTCTTGTGAATTTAATAAAGAAGCACCCAAGAATATCAGAGAGCAGATACAAGATAGCAAAACTCTTTACTTTTCAATAATTCTTACCAAAATTCGAAGGATTATTACTTCCTTTTGTTTGGCACTACGCAGGTCTGTTCCTGATACCCCCAAAA